>JBBPBX010092172.1:0-13788 GCA_038048925.1 Garcialebias charrua
TGTGGCCCTCACAGGAAAAAGTTTGGGGACCACTGCTCTAGGGCTTAGTGTATTACTAGTTGGATGTTTTTCTTAGTTCATATCCTAGATGTTGGTCCAGAATGCTGCTGCTCGCCTTCTAACTGGAGTTCATAAGAGGGAGCACATCACCCCCACTCTGGCTTCACTCCACTGGCTGCCTGTTCATTTTAGAGTTCATTTTAAGATTCTTTTATTTGTTTTTAAGAGTTTAAATGGTCTTGCTCCATCCTACCTCTCTGAGCTGCTTCACCCATACTCTCCTGCTCGGTGCCTCAGATCAGCTGATCAGCTGCTTCTGGAGGTGCCGAGGTCCAAACGGAGGCTCAGAGGAGACAGAGCTTTTTCTGTTGCTGCTCCAAAACTGTGGAACGATCTCCCTCTTCCCGTCAGACAAGCTCCTTCACTGTCCAGTTTTAAAACTCTTTTAAAAACACATTTTTACTCACTGGCTTTTAGCACAGACTGATTTTGTTCTGCACTGTTTTTATTGTTTTTATTGATCTTAATGTTTTAACAACTGTTTTATTTTTATGTGTTTAAATGTTCTTGATTTTATGTACAGCACTTTGTTGCAGCTGTGGTTGTTTTAAAGGGCTCTATAAATAAAGTATTATTATTATTATTATTATTATTATTACTGTTTTTCTCTTACATTTTGTTGTTGGATGTAACTGGGACCCTGTGTACATACTGTAATCTCATTTCATCACATGTACTACATGCGGTGCAAATGACAATAAAGACTCTCTGACTCTGACAGAGTAGAAGAAGGTCCTTTTGTCTAGTTCAGTCCTCACTGACGGAACACTGCAGGTAATCATGTCCTGCAGTTTATACTTTACAGTTGTTCACATTGTTGTTTCTTGTTTATACTTTACTTCAGTTTACGTTGTTTTTGCTTTACTGTTTACACTTTACAGTTCTTTACATTGTTGTGGTTTTACTTTTTATAATTTATAGTTGTTTATATTGCTTTATTGTTTATGATTTGCAAATGTTACATTGTTGCTTTACTGTTGAAACTTTACCTTGTTTTTGTTTTACTGTCTGTACTTTACAGTTATTTACATTTTTTTTTACTGTTTATATTTTACAGTTATTTACATTGTTTTACTCTTTATAGTTTACAGTTGTCTGCACTTTTATTTACTATTTATATGTTTGTTGTTTCATAGATGCCTTACTGTTTATATCAAAAAGGCGTTCAATACAAGATCAACTGGACTTTATTTGTTGCAAAAGACGTTTCGTCTTTTGCAACAAATAAAGTCCAGTTGATCTTGTATTGAACGCCTTTTTGATTTTATCATGTCCTGGACGACTGAGAATCTTCACCAGCATCTTACTATTTATACTTTACAACAGTTTACATAGGTATTTTACTGTTTATACTTTATGCAGTTTACATTGTTTTTGTTTTACTGTTTATACTTTACAATTATTTACATTGTTTTACTGTTTATAGTTTACAGTTGTTTGCACTTTTGTTTAATGTTTATACTTTATTCTAAAAAAGTTAAGTCTGGTCCTCGGGGACATTCAAAAACAAAACAAAGCAACAACAACAAAAAATTGTGAAAAAAAAAATTATTTGTAAAAAATATAAAAAAATTATTTTTTTTTTTTTTGCTTTGTTTTGTTTTGTTTTTTGAATAGGACCAGACTTAGCTTTTTTAGATTTTTCTACCTGGATTATTGAGCATGCATCAGGGTATTTATACTTTATTGTTGCTTATACAGTAATACAGTATCCAGTTGTTTTTTTTCTGTTTATGTTTTACTATTAATAATTGAGTTGTTTGCGATGTAGTTTACTGTTTATATTTTACAGTTTTTTTTACATTGTTGTATTACTGTTTATACTTTAAAATAGTTTACATTGTTGTTGTTTTGCTGTTCATAGTTTACAGTTGTTTACATTGTTTTACTGTTTGTACTTTACAGTTGTTCAATGTATGTGTTTTATTGTTTACACTTTACAGTTCTTTACATTGTTTCTGTTTTACTGTTCACATTCGTTTACTATGTTTACATTGTTGTTTAACTTTTTAAGTTTCTGTTGCTTACTGTTTTTGTTTTACTGTTCATACAGTATTTTACAGTTGTTTTCATTGTTGTTTAACTTTTTGTACTTTACAGTTGTTTACTCTGTTTTTGTTTCACCGTTTATAGTTTGCAGTTGTGTACAGCGTTGTTGTTTTACTGTTTATAGTTTCTTCTGAACATTTTTTATTTTTTTGCCATCTTACCACTTCGGCTTATTTTCATCAGTTTCAAATGTTCAGGTGTTAAAATGTTCAGAAGATGCTAGAACTTCAACTATTAAAAATGTTAAAACTTAAAAAAAAGTTAATTTAATTTATTTATTCAGTATAAAATTAACCGAGAGTTTTAAATCCAGTTAATTTCACATTGAAGTGTTTGTTTTGTTTATATTAGCTTTTAGCCACTATTGAGCTAATTTTAGGTTGCGTTCTTGTTTTCAGCTGTTCTAGTTCTGGTTCCTTCTGTGTGAAAAAAAAAACACGGTTATAAACAAACAAACAGTTTGAAGGTAGAGCCAGAGTTCCCAGAGGAACTGGTTTATTTTCAGTGGTTTGAGGTTCTTTAGGGTACTGGGATGGACGGGTCCAAATGCTGCGCTTTGTGGTTTTTCACTCAAGTCCTGAAAAATGAGCTGGCGTTGGGTTCAGGTCACGTTTATAAAGACTCACATCAGTCACCGGCTCAGAACGCCAGCTGTTTGAAGAGCTTCCAGCTCTGGCGGTTCCGAGTGGTTCTAACAACCCGGCTCATTGTTCTGGTCGGTTCTGACCTGCAGCCAGACACAAATATGATCGTGATGAAACAAACTGTCAGCAGCCGCAAACGGAACACAGAGGACGCTTTCTTCTCCAACAGGACGAAGACGAGACGAAAGAACCAACTCTGATGGACACCACCAACAACGCTGACAGAGGTCAAAGGTCACAGAGCTGAAGTCACAACGCAGACAGGGGTCAAAGGTCACAGAGCTAACGTCACAATGCAGACAGGGGTCAAAGGTCACCGAGTTGAAGTCACAATGCAGACAGAGGTCAAAGGTCACGGAGCTGAAGTCACAACGCAGACAAATGTCATGGAGCTGAAGTCACAACAACAACAGAGGTCAAAGGTCACAGAGCTGAAGTCACAATGCAGACAGCGGTCACAGATCGTGGAGCTGAAGTCACAATGCAGACAAAGGTCATGGAGCTGAAGTCACAATGCAGACAGAGGTCAAAGGTCACGGAGCTGAAGTCACAACGCAGACAAATGTCATGGAGCTGAAGTCACAACAACAACAGAGGTCAAAGGTCACAGAGCTGAAGTCACAATGCAGACAGCGGTCACAGATCGTGGAGCTGAAGTCACAATGCAGACAAAGGTCACCGAGTTGAAGTCACAATGCAGACAGAGGTCAAAGGTCACGGAGCTGAAGTCACAACGCAGACAAATGTCATGGAGCTGAAGTCACAACAACAACAGAGGTCAAAGATCATGGAGCTGAAGTCACAACAACAACAACAGAGGTCAAAGGTCATGGAGCTGAAGTCACAACAACAGCAACAGAGGTCAAAGGTCATGGAGCTGAAGTCACAACAACAACAGGGGTCAAAGGTCATGGAGCTGAAGTCACCAACAACAACAGAGGTCAAAGATCATGGAGCTGAACTCACAACAACAACAGAGGTCAAAGATCATGGAGCTGAAGTCACAACAACAACAGAGGTCAAAGATCATGCAGCTGAACTCACAACAACAACAGAGGTCAAAGATCATGGAGCTGAAGTCACAACAACAACAGAGGTCAAATGTCATGGAGCTGAAGTCACAACAACAGCAACAGAGGTCAAAGGTCATGGAGCTGAAGTCACAACAACAACAGGGGTCAAAGGTCATGGAGCTGAAGTCACCAACAACAACAGAGGTCAAAGATCATGGAGCTGAACTCACAACAACAACAGAGGTCAAAGATCATGGAGCTGAAGTCACAACAACAACAGAGGTCAAAGATCATGGAGCTGAACTCACAACAACAACAGAGGTCAAAGATCATGGAGCTGAAGTCACAACAACAACAGAGGTCAAAGGTCATGGAGCTGAAGTCACAACAACAACAGAGGTCAAAGATCATGGAGCTGAACTCACAACAACAACAGAGGTCAAAGGTCATGGAGCTGAAGTCACAACAACAACAGAGGTCAAAGGTCATGGAGCTGAAGTCACAACAACAACAGAGGTCAAAGATCATGGAGCTGAACTCACAACAACAACAGAGGTCAAAGGTCATGGAGCTGAACTCACAACAACAACAGAGGTCAAAGATCATGGAGCTGAAGTCACAACAACAACAGAGGTCAAAGGTCATGGAGCTGAAGTCACAACAACAACAGAGGTCAAAGATCATGGAGCTGAACTCACAACAACAACAGAGGTCAAAGTTCATGGAGCTGAAGTCACAACAACAACAGAGGTCAAAGGTCATGGAGCTGAAGTCACAACAACAACAGAGGTCAAAGGTCACAGAGCTGAATTCACAACACAGACAGAGGTCAAAGGTCACATAGCTGAAGTCACAATGCAGACAAAGGTCACAGAGCTGAACTCACAACGCAGACAAAGGTCATGGAGCTGAACTCACAACAACAACAGAGGTTAAAGGTCACATAGCTGAAGTCACAATGCAGACAAAGGTCACAGAGCTTAAGTCAGAAGTCACCTGTACGAATCTGAGTAAACAAGGAGATTTAGAGTTGCTGCTGAAAAACAGAGTCACTGCTGGGAGCTTACATTAGCTGAAGGAGCTAAAACTGAGCTGGTAAAGCTAGAACCACTAGCTAAATGTGAAAGTAGCAAAAGAGAAGCTAAAAGTTAATGGTAGAAACAGATGAGCTAAAAGTAGCAAAAGCCTAGCTAGAGGCATAATATAGAAAACCATTAGCTATAAATTAATAGTAGCAAAAGGCTTGCTTATAGTTACAGATTGGTAGCTACTAGCTAACAGTAGCAAGATGTTAGCCTAATGCTAAAGATTGTAATAGGCCAGCTAATAGCTCAGTAGCATTTGGCTCACTAATAGTAGAAAGGCAGCTACAAGCTTAAGTAACAAAATGCAAGCTAAAAGTAGCATAAGAAGACACAAACAGATCCAGTTTGTTATTTTGAAGAAAATCTTTGACAGAAGAGATCTGCTTCTATGTTGAAATGTTTAGAAAAGTTTTAAAAGAAAAGTTTTAAAGTTTTACAAAGTAAAAGTCGTGGCATCTGCTGAACGAGCCAAATGTTTTCTTCAATGAACAGCCGAAGCAGCAAAAGGGGTTAAATGTTGTCAGTAAAACAAGCAACAAAACAAAAAAGTAAACAGCAAATACATAGTTCCCAGACACGCCCCCAGTATTGTGCAAACCGGTTTTCGCACCACATCTGTAGGCAGAAGAAGGCAAGATGGCGAACTAGCAGAGCAAATTATAGAGTAACCCCTCGCACTTGAAATTATACGGACCATAGATATCAATAACACGAGCTACCACAGCTTTACCAAGGAACAAGAGCAAACTGGCAGTGGTCGATTTAAATGAGTTTGAGAAAGAAATCATGGCAGACGAATCAGACAACTTGTCACAAAGTAGTTACTCCGATATCATTAATTATTTAATTAATACAAGGAGCGAGCGCAGACCGGCTTCACAACACACTGACTTCACAGCTTTAAATCCAAAAAAGATGTGTAAACTGTCTCAATCAGATCTAACCAGCTAAAAAAAGGTTTAACTAAAATAACACACAGCCAACAGTCCAAGCTCAACACAGACCAGAACCAGCGCTTTGAGTCTTACCGTGTTGGAAGTTAGCATGTTGTTAGCATCTGGAGCGTGGCTCGCCGGAGCTCAGGTCGGACGGCGTGCATCCGCTGAGGCGGCCGCGGAGGCACGTCCACGTCCCATGGGACCGACGCGTCGCCCGCACGACTTGGCTCCCGTCGTCCTTCTCCAACTGGGACGGTCTGGTGGACCGTGAGGAGCAGAGGAGGCCATTGTCGCGTTAGCGAGATGCTAAGCTAACAGCATGCAAGACGGTTTGCTAAATAATGAAAAAAAAAAAAAACCAGCTCTAACACACAGACAGTTGTACTCTAACATTGTTCTGACATAGTTTCACAAAATGATTAATGTAGAATATTTTGTTTACCGGCCAAAAGTACGACGTCTTCCAGAGCAGATCCAAGCCAGACTCAGAGCAGGAGGAGCTGTTGTCCAGTTTCTCCGATGAGATAAATCCTTCACGTTTACTTTTTTTTTGATAAGTGAAACCTGCGCGTTGCCCAAACGTCTACCCGACTGGAACACCCACTGACACAACACGAAGTAACCATTGCAATTAATTAGAAATTAACAAAAAAAACAACGTGAAAAATGGACATCTATCAGAATGCGCTCCAAATGCAGCATAGCCTACATGTGGGAGGGTCATAAAGGACAACCCACAGATGTGACGTCACATGGGAACTATGTATAGGTGATCTGAAGGCGGAGCCTCAGGCTGAGGGGTGGAGTCACACAACAGGTGGTTTCCAGGGGTTCTGAACAGCTTCTGTGATGAAGATGTCCTCCTTCTTCGTTGGTGGCCTGCAAGGTTCTCCCTCCTGAGCCCGACCCGGTTGAAGGACTTGGGTCGGCACCAAGTCATCAGATCTGAGTGCAGCTCGTTAGTCTCGTCCTAACGAGGCTGTTTGTTCACATGATTGGCTCCAATTAGTTCTGTTGGTTCTGGTTCTGAGAGGAGGACAACGGAGCTGCTGTGTGACGGGAGGAGGAAACCCACCAGAACCAGAACCAGAACCTGAACGTTGCTCCAGACTTTAAATACTGTAAATGGAAACACTGGACCACCAGCAGCTGAGTGGGCCTGTCACATCTAACCGGGTCAGAACTCCTCAAGTGGTACCAGAACAAAAAACAAGGTGTTTTGTGAATTTTTCATTTTGCTGCCAAAAGCTGACAGGCGGGTGATCATGTAGTTGCTTCTGTGTGGGTGTTTGTTTTTGTCTGTTAGTAAAATATCTCATGAACAACTGATCAAATGTTATTGAAAATAATATGATGAAGGTTTTATGAGGTCCAGAACCGGGTCAGACTGAGGAACCTCTCACTTTAGTGACTCGTGTGTGTCGTTCAGATGAACCTTCAGAACCGAAACGTTTCTGTGACATTTCAAACAGTTTGGCTCCAGCCAACCGGACCGGCTCTACAGAACTCTAAAGGTTCAGGCGTTACAGACGGAGGAAGGAACGTGGGGGTCAAAGGTCAGATCTGAACCTGCTACAGGGAGGCGGTTCTGTAGAACCCATCGTCAGCTCGCCTCTGGTCCTGGTGCTGGGTCCTGTCTCCTCCTCCCCGCACGTGCACGGCAGCTTCTCAGCGTTCCTCAGTTTGACCTCACAACCATGATCTCCATCAGAACAAATTCAAAGTTCTACCAGTGAAGTTCTGGACTCGATTGGTTCTGGAGAGATTTGAAGCAGATGGTGCTGAACTATAGACACCGGAGGTTCAGGAACAGTTTTGTTTACGCTGACGTTCAGACTGAAACGGGTCAGAACCGGCTTCACAACAACCTGACCCAAAGCTGCCGTCAGTTCTCGGGCCGGTGCTGGTTCAGACTAAAACTGAAACGCTGTCATGAAATCTGAGCTCACGACTGGCCCGGTTCTGAGGCTAATCCTCCTCCGCCTCGGTCTGTTCCTCTTCGCTGAGCCGTGCAGGCCCGATGGGTTCTCCAGCGCCGCTTGCCTCCAGCTCGTCTGTGCATCCCGGTCCACCCGGACGGTGTCGTGTGACAGAACCCAGACGACCCAGACTTCAGCCCAAATGCTTTCATCAGCTGCTAAATGAGACTCGTGAGGTCATCGGAAGGTTCTGATGGGGAGGCCCGGTTTACTGCTCTGACAGATGTTTGATCCTTCTGGTCCAGAAGGGTATTGTCTTTACCCGATCTGCACATGTTCAGAAAGGTTCTGTCTCCAGTGGAGAACATCCACAGGTTCTCAGTGAAGTTTACATGAAGTTTGAAAGAGAACTAAAAGTTTTCAGTTCATCGTGGCTCCTGAAAGCTTGTTCTGCTCGTTAATAAAAATGTTCTTGTTTTTAGAACAGCACCCTGATTTATTCTTTTATAACATACTTTTATTTTAACTGCATTTTTACTGTAGTTTATTGTTGTTATTGTTTATTTTTATTGTTCTCTGTACATGGTATGTTCTGTCTGGAACAGGTCTCTTGTAAACGAGTCCTCATGACTCAATGGGACTATCTGTATAAGTAAAGGTTGAATGAATGAATGAAAGTTAAGACTTGTTGACCTCATTATGGCTTGTTAAGACTTATTGAGCTCGTTAATTCTTGTTGAGCTCGTTAATTCTTGTTGAGCTCGTTAATTCTTGTTGAGCTCGTTAATTCTTGTTGAGCTCGTTAATTCTTGTTGAGCTCGTTAATTCTTGTTGAGTTCGTTAATGCTTGTTGAGTTTGTTAAAGCTTGTTGAGCTCGTTAAGACTTATTGAGCTCATTAATGCTTGTTGAGTTTGTTAAGGCTTGTTGGGTTCGTTAATGCTTGTTGAGTTTGTTAAGGCTTGTTGAGCTCGTTAAAGGCTTGTTGAGTTCATTAAGACTTGTTGAGCTTGTTAAGACTTGTTGAGCTTGTTAAGACTTGTTGAGCTTGTTAAGACTTGTTGAGCTCGTTAAGGCTTGTTTAGCTCATTAATGCTTGTTGAGTTTGTTAAGACTTATTGAGCTCATTAATGCTTGTTGAGTTTGTTAAGGCTTGTTGAGCTCGTTAAGACTTATTGAGCTCATTAATGCTTGTTGAGCTTGTTAAGACTTGTTGAGCTTGTTAAGACTTGTTGAGCTCGTTAAGGCTTGTTTAGCTCATTAATGCTTGTTGAGTTTGTTAAGACTTATTGAGCTCATTAATGCTTGTTGAGTTTGTTAAGACTTGTTGAGCTTGTTAATGTTGAGCTTGTTAATGCTTGTTGAGCTCGTTAAGACTTATTGAGCTCATTAATGCTTGTTGAGTTTGTCAAGACTTGTTGAGCTTGTTAATGTTGAGCTTGTTAATGTTGAGCTTGTTAATGTTGAGCTCGTTAATGTTGAGCTTGTTAATGTTGAGCTTGTTAATGTTGAGCTTGTTAATGTTGAGCTTGTTAAGGCTTGTTGAGCTCATTAATGCTTGTTTAGTTCGTTAAGACTTATTGAGCTCATTAATGCTTGTTGAGTTTGTTAAGGCTTGTTGAGCTCGTTAAGACTTATTGAGCTCATTAATGCTTGTTGAGTTTGTTAAGACTTGTTGAGCTCGTTAATGTTGAGCTTGTTAAGGCTTGTTGAGCTCATTAATGCTTGTTTAGTTCGTTAAGACTTATTGAGCTCATTAATGCTTGTTGAGTTTGTTAAGACTTGTTGAGCTCGTTAATGTTGAGCTCGTTAATGTTGAGCTTGTTAATGTTGAGCTTGTTAAGGCTTGTTGAGCTCATTAATGCTTGTTTAGTTCGTTAAGACTTATTGAGCTCATTAATGCTTGTTGAGTTTGTTAAGGCTTGTTGAGCTCGTTAAGACTTATTGAGCTCATTAATGCTTGTTGAGTTTGTTAAGACTTGTTGAGCTCGTTAATGTTGAGCTTGTTAAGGCTTGTTGAGCTCATTAATGCTTGTTGGTTCGTTAATGCTTGTTGAGTTAGTTAAGACTTATTGAGCTCATTAATGCTTGTTGAGCTTGTTAAGACTTGTTGAGCTTGTTAAGACTTGTTGAGCTCATTAAGACTTGTTGAGCTTGTTAAGACTTGTTGAGCTTGTTAAGGCTTGTTGAGCTCGTGTTAAGACTTGTTGAGCTCGTTAAGACTTGTTGAGCTTGTTAAGGCTTGTTGAGCTCATTAAGACTTGTTGAGCTTGTTAAGACTTGTTGAGCTTGTTAAGGCTTGTTGAGCTCGTTAAGGCT
This sequence comes from Garcialebias charrua, assembly GCA_038048925.1. NCBI lineage: Eukaryota > Metazoa > Chordata > Actinopteri > Cyprinodontiformes > Rivulidae > Garcialebias > Garcialebias charrua. The sequence goes on from JBBPBX010092172.1 coordinate 10,027, forward strand.
TGTTGAGCTCGTTAAGACTTGTTGAGCTCGTTAAGACTTGTTGAGCTCGTTAATGCTTGTTGAGCTCATTAATGCTTGTTGAGCTTGTTAATGTTTGATGACCTCGTTGATGCTTGTTTTTGTTAATGCTTGTTTTCGTTAATGGATGTTGAGCTCGTTAATTGTTGTTGAGCTCGTTAAGACTTGTTGAGCTAGTTAATGCTTGTTGAGCTGGTTAATGCTTGTTGAGCTCGTTAATGCTTGATGACCTCGTTAATGCTTGTTTTCGTTAAGGCTTGTTGAGTTTGTTAATGGTTGTTGAGCTCGTTAAGACTTGTTGAGCTCGTTAATGCTTGTTGAGCTTGTTAATGCTTGTTGAGCTCATTGGGGCTTGTTGAGCTCGTTAAAACTTGTTGAGCTCATTAAAACTTGTCTAGCTCATTAAGATTTGTTGAGCTCGTTAATGCTTGTTGAGCTCGATAAGGCTTGTTGAGCTCGTTAAAACTTGTTGAGCTCATTAAGATTTGTTGAGCTTGTTAATGCTTGTTGAGCTCATTGAGTCTTGTTGAGCTCGTTAAAACTTGTAGCTTGTTGAGCTAGTTAAACTTTGTTGATCTCGTTCAGACCTGTTGAGCTTGTTAATGTTTGTTGAGCTCGTTAATGCTTGTTGAGCTCGTTAATGCTTGTTGAGTTTGTTAAGACTTGTTGATCTCGTTCAGACCTGTTGAGCTCGTTAATGCTTGTTGAGCTCAATAAGGCTTGTTGAGCTCGTTAATGCTTGTTGAGCTCATAGAGTCTTGTTGAGCTTGTTAAATTTTGTTGAGCTTGTTGAGCTAGTTAAACTTTGTTGATCTCGTTCAGACCTGTTGAGCTCGTTAATGCTTGTTGAGTTCATTAAGACTTGTTGAGCTCGTTAAGGCTTGTTGAGCTTGTTAATGTTTGTTGATTTCATTAAGGCTTGTTGAGCTCATTAAGGCTTGTTGAGCTCATTAAGGCACTACTTGCTGATTGGCTTTGGAGACAGTAACCCTGGAGAACCATTTACCATCAGGAGCTTCTCTTATGTCTACATAGATCAGATGTTGGAGCAGAACTCCTGGTCTAATTAATCAACTGGTTTGTATTAAAGCTCTGTCTACCACATGCTTCCAGATTTCATTATAAGCTTTCTTTCTTTTTAACTGAGTGCTGTATGAATGTGTGTGTAGTAGAGTGCTGTATGAATGTGTGTGTAGTAGAGTGATGTATGAATGTGTGTGTAGTAGAGTGATGTATGAATGTGTGTGTAGTAGAGTGATGTATGAATGTGTGTGTAGTAGAGTGATGTATGAATGTGTGTGTAGTAGAGTGATGTATGAATGTGTGTGTAGTAGAGTGATGTATGAATGTGTGTGTAGTAGAGTGATGTATGAATGTGTGTGTGAATGTGTGTGTAGTAGAGTGATGTATGAATGTGTGTGTAGTAGAGTGATGTATGAATGTGTGTGTAGTAGAGTGATGTATGAATGTGTGTGTAGTAGAGTGCTGTATGAATGTGTGTAGTAGAGTGCTGTATGAATGTGTGTGTAGTAGAGTGCTGTATGAATGTGTGTAGTAGAGTGTTGTATGAATGTGTGTAGTAGAGTGTTGTATGAATGTGTGTAGTAGAGTGTTGTATGAATGTGTGTAGTAGAGTGTTGTATGAATGTGTGTAGTAGAGTGTTGTATGAATGTGTGTAGTAGAGTGTTGTATGAATGTGTGTAGTAGAGTGTTGTATGAATGTGTGTAGTAGAGTGTTGTATGAATGTGTGTAGTAGAGTGTTGTATGAATGTGTGTAGTAGAGTGTTGTATGAATGTGTGTAGTAGAGTGTTGTATGAATGTGTGTAGTAGAGTGTTGTATGAATGTGTGTAGTAGAGTGTTGTATGAATGTGTGTAGTAGAGTGTGTATGAATGTGTGTAGTAGAGTGTTGTATGAATGTGTGTAGTAGAGTGTTGTATGAATGTGTGTAGTAGAGTGTTGTATGAATGTGTGTAGTAGAGTGTTGTATGAATGTGTGTAGTAGAGTGTTGTATGAATGTGTGTAGTAGAGTGTTGTATGAATGTGTGTAGTAGAGTGTTGTATGAATGTGTGTAGTAGAGTGTTGTATGAATGTGTGTAGTAGAGTGTTGTATGAATGTGTGTAGTAGAGTGTTGTATGAATGTGTGTAGTAGAGTGTTGTATGAATGTGTGTAGTAGAGTGTTGTATGAATGTGTGTAGTAGAGTGATGTATGAATGTGTGTAGTAGAGTGTGTATGAATGTGTGTAGTAGAGTGATGTATGAATGTGTGTAGTAGAGTGCTGTATGAATGTGTGTAGTAGAGTGATGTATGAATGTGTGTAGTAGAGTGATGTATGAATGTGTGTAGTAGAGTGATGTATGAATGTGTGTAGTAGAGTGATGTATGAATGTGTGTAGTAGAGTGATGTATGAATGTGTGTAGTAGAGTGATGTATGAATGTGTGTAGTAGAGTGATGTATGAATGTGTGTAGTAGAGTGATGTATGAATGTGTGTAGTAGAGTGATGTATGAATGTGTGTAGTAGAGTGATGTATGAATGTGTGTAGTAGAGTGATGTATGAATGTGTGTAGTAGAGTGATGTATGAATGTGTGTAGTAGAGTGATGTATGAATGTGTGTAGTAGAGTGATGTATGAATGTGTGTAGTAGAGTGATGTATGAATGTGTGTAGTAGAGTGATGTATGAATGTGTGTAGTAGAGTGATGTATGAATGTGTGTAGTAGAGTGATGTATGAATGTGTGTAGTAGAGTGATGTATGAATGTGTGTAGTAGAGTGATGTATGAATGTGTGTAGTAGAGTGATGTATGAATGTGTGTAGTAGAGTGATGTATGAATGTGTGTAGTAGAGTGATGTATGAATGTGTGTAGTAGAGTGATGTATGAATGTGTGTAGTAGAGTGATGTATGAATGTGTGTAGTAGAGTGATGTATGAATGTGTGGTTGATGTATGAATGTGTGTAGTAGAGTGATGTATGAATGTGTGTAGTAGAGTGATGTATGAATGTGTGTAGTAGAGTGATGTATGAATGTGTGTAGTAGAGTGATGTATGAATGTGTGTAGTAGAGTGATGTATGAATGTGTGTAGTAGAGTGATGTATGAATGTGTGTAGTAGAGTGATGTATGAATGTGTGTGTAGTAGAGTGATGTATGAATGTGTGTAGTAGAGTGATGTATGAATGTGTGTAGTAGAGTGATGTATGAATGTGTGTGTAGTAGAGTGATGTATGAATGTGTGTGTAGTAGAGTGATGTATGAATGTGTGTAGTAGAGTGATGTATGAATGTGTGTAGTAGAGTGATGTATGAATGTGTGTGTAGTAGAGTGATGTATGAATGTGTGTGTAGTAGAGTGATGTATGAATGTGTGTGTAGTAGAGTGATGTATGAATGTGTGTGTAGTAGAGTGATGTATGAATGTGTGTGTAGTAGAGTGATGTATGAATGTGTGTGTGTAGTAGAGTGATGTATGAATGTGTGTGTAGTAGAGTGATGTATGAGTATGATGTGTGTAGTAGAGTGATGTATGAATGTGTGTGTAGTAGAGTGATGTATGAATGTGTGTGTAGTAGAGTGATGTATGAATGTGTGTATAGTAGAGTGATGTATGAATGTGTGTGTAGTAGAGTGATGTATGAATGTGTGTGTAGTAGAGTGATGTATGAATGTGTGTGTAGTAGAGTGATGTATGAATGTGTGTGTAGTAGAGTGATGTATGAATGTGTGTGTAGTAGA
>JBBPBX010092178.1:0-13788 GCA_038048925.1 Garcialebias charrua
GGTTCACTTTATGGGTCAGTCTAATGAGTCACTAAAGTAACCTGGTTCACTTTATGGATCTGGGTCAGTCTAATGAGTCACTAAAGTAACCTGGTTCACTTTATGGATCTGGGTCAGTCTAATGAGTCACTAAAGTAACCCGGTTCACTTTATGGATCTGGGTCAGTCTAATGAGTCACTAAAGTAACCTGGTTCACTTTATGGATCTGGGTCAGTCTAATGAGTCACTAAAGTAACCCGGTTCACTTTATGGATCTGGGTCAGTCTAATGAGTCACTAAAGTAACCTGGTTCACTTTATGGATCTGGGTCAGTCTAATGAGTCACTAAAGTAACCTGGTTCACTTTATGGATCTGGGTCAGTCTAATGAGTCACTAAAGTAACCTGGTTCACTTTATGGATCTGGGTCAGTCTAATGAGTCACTAAAGTAACCTGGTTCACTTTATGGATCTGGGTCAGTCTAATGAGTCACTAAAGTAACCCGGTTCACTTTATGGATCTGGGTCAGTCTAATGAGTCACTAAAGTAACCTGGTTCACTTTATGGATCTGGGTCAGTCTAATGAGTCACTAAAGTAACCTGGTTCACTTTATGGATCTGGGTCAGTCTAATGAGTCACTAAAGTAACCTGGTTCACTTTATGGATCTGGGTCAGTCTAATGAGTCACTAAAGTAGGTTCACTTTATGGATCTGGGTCAGTCTAATGAGTCACTAAAGTAACCTGGTTCACTTTATGGATCTGGGTCAGTCTAATGAGTCACTAAAGTAACCCGGTTCACTTTATGGATCTGGGTCAGTCTAATGAGTCACTAAAGTAACTCGGTTCACTTTATGGATCTGGGTCAATCTAATGAGTCACTAAAGTAACCCGGTTCACTTTATGGATCTGAGTCAATCTAATGAGTCACTAAAGTAACTCGGTTCACTTTATGGATCTGGGTCAGTCTAATGAGTCATTAAAGTAACCCGGTTCACTTTATGGATCTGAGTCAATCTAATGAGTCACTAAAGTAACTCGGTTCACTTTATGGATCTGGGTCAATCTAATGAGTCACTAAAGTAACCTGGTTCACTTTATGGATCTGGGTCAGTCTAATGAGTCATTAAAGTAACCCGGTTCACTTTATGGATCTGGGTCAGTCTAATGAGTCACTAAAGTAACTCGGTTCACTTTATGGATCTGGGTCAGTCTAATGAGTCACTAAAGTAACCCGGTTCACTTTATGGATCTGGGTCAGTCTAATGAGTCACTAAAGTAACCCGGTTCACTTTATGGATCTGGGTCAGTCTAATGAGTCACTAAAATAACCCGGTTCACTTTATGGATCTGGGTCAGTCTAATGAGTCACTAAAATAACCCGGTTCACTTTATGGATCTGGGTCAGTCTAATGAGTCACTAAAATAACCTGGTTCACTTTATGGATCTGATTCAGTCTAATGAGTCACTAAAGTAACCCGGTTCACTTTATGGATCAGGGGCCTCATGTACAAAGACTTGCGTGGATTTCTTACTGAAAAGTGACGTACGGACAAATCCAGAAAAGTGTCTACGCACAAAAAAATCCAGATTTATCAAACCCTGCGTACACCTGAATCCACGCACATTCCTTTTGTACATCACGATGAACGTGGAACTGAGCGCACATGAGAGAGTGGCCGACTCCGCCTTTGACACGCCTCCGTATGAATATGCAAAGTCATTCAAATATGCCATGCACGACAGGAATGTCGTCTCTGCTCCATTGCAAATCATGTCGGAACGTGGAAAAAAGAGGAACTTCACGGACTGTGAACAGGAATCACTTCTGAGTGAGGCAGAGAAGCACGGAAAAAGGTTTTATTCGGCACGCCTAGCGCAAAACATACCATCCACTTTTAAACAAGAAGTTGACCCATCTGCTCTAACATGCCTGTATAGGTTAGTGGTGAGCGCGCCCGCCCTTCGTCCCAAAGGTCGTGAGATCGACTCCCCCTTGGTACAACGTTTTTTTTTTCATTCCAGATTTAAAGAACACAGGAAAACTATTTAATAAAACAACAAGAAATAGAACAATACATGAAATGAAAGGAAGCAGACGATTTCTTGTTTTGTAAATAGTTTTCATGTGTATTTAAATCTGGAACGAAAAAAAAAAGAGAAACGTTGTACCATGCGAGATTCGAACTCATGACCTTTGGAACTAAAGGCAACCGCGCTACACACTGACCTAAACGTAGGCGTGTTGGTACAGCTTGGTTAACTTCTTATTTAAAGAAATCACATCTCATTGTTGTCAATATCGTTGCCACTATTTGGCGCATGCTTTTATATCCACTCATCTAATTGCGTCCATGTGGATGTAATAATTGTTAATCATGTGTGTTTGGTGGGATTTATGATTATTTTCATATCATGGACACAGTTTCTCTGAATAACCTGTAAGTGTCGCCAAAGGAACAATAACCACAGAAACGTGCGTACGCAAGCAGGGGAGCAGCCGTGGATTTGTACGTGGAAGCGCAGATATTCCCGTTCATATCAGATTTGATACATACGCCACTTTGCGTGGAAAGTGACGTGCGCAATGTTTTTGTGCGCACGCATGGTTGATACATGAGGCCCCTGGGTCAGTCTAATGAGTCACTTAAATAACCCAGTTCACTTTATGGATCTGGGTCAGTCTAATGAGTCACTAAAGTAACTCGGTTCACTTTATGGATCTGGGTCAGTCTAATGAATCACTAAAGTAACCCGTTTCACTTTATGGAACGGGGTCAGTCTATTGAGTCACTAAAGTAACCTGGTTCACTTTATGGATCTGGGTCAGTCTAATGAGTCACTTAAATAACCCGGTTCACTTTATGGATCTGGGTCAGTCTAATGAGTCACTTAAATAACCCGGTTCACTTTATGGATCTGGGTCAGTCTAATGAGTCACTAAAGTAACCCGGTTCACTTTATGGATCTGGGTCAGTCTAATGAGTCACTAAAGTAACCCGGTTCACTTTATGGATCTGGGTCAGTCTAATGAGTCACTAAAGTAACCCGGTTCACTTTATGGATCTGGGTCAGTCTAATGAGTCACTAAAGTAACCCGGTTCACTTTATGGATCTGGGTCAGTCTAATGAGTCACTAAAGTAACCCGGTTCACTTTATGGATCTGGGTCAGTCTAATGAGTCACTAAAGTAACCCGGTTCACTTTATGGATCTGGGTCAGTCTAATGAGTCACTAAAGTAACCCGGTTCACTTTATGGATCTGGGTCAGTCTAATGAGTCACTAAAGTAACCTGGTTCACTTTATGGATCTGGGTCAGTCTAATGAGTCACTAAAGTAACCCGGTTCACTTTATGGATCTGGGTCAGTCTAATGAGTCACTAAAGTAACTCGGTTCACTTTATGGATCTGGGTCAGTCTAATGAGTCACTAAAGTAACCCGGTTCACTTTATGGATCTGAGTCAGTCTAATGAGTCACTAAAGTAACCCGGTTCACTTTATGGATCTGAGTCAATCTAATGAGTCACTAAAGTAACTCGGTTCACTTTATGGATCTGGGTCAGTCTAATGAGTCACTAAAGTAACCCGGTTCACTTTATGGATCTGGGTCAGTCTAATGAGTCACTAAAGTAACCCGGTTCACTTTATGGATCTGGGTCAATCTAATGAGTCACTTATGCCTCTTTTCCACCGCTCGGCTCGGCTCGGGTTGGATCGGCTCAGGTCGGCTCAGTTCGGGTCGGGTCACATCTATGTTCTGTTTCCACAGCTTTTTTGTACCCCTTCTGTGGGCGGGGTCCAGAATCCTACTCGTCTTACCACATGGTGGCAGTAGTGTTCCTCAAGCTATTTACTACAGTACTAGCCACCACTAGAAGAAGAACACAATAAAGACTTTGTTTCACATATTATCAATTCTATCAAAAACCACAAAGCTGATATTTTTCAAAAAAATCTAGTGTGATCACAACATGTTCATATACGAAATGTATCCTGTTGGAGTTATTTGAAATAAAATTCAATGTTTTATAGACATAAATGTGTCAACCTACGTCCATTATTTTCTACTTTGTTTCACATATTATCAATTCTATCAAAAACCACAAAGCTGATATTTTTCAAAAAAATCTAGTGTGATCACAACATGTTCATATACGAAATGTATCCTGTTGGAGTTATTTGAAATAAAATTCAATGTTTTATAGACATAAATGTGTCAACCTACGTCCATTATTTTCTACTTTGTTTCACATATTATCAATTCTATCAAAAACCACAAAGCTGATATTTTTCAAAAAAATCTAGTGTGATCACAACATGTTCATATACGAAATGTATCCTGTTGGAGTTATTTGAAATAAAATTCGAATTTTTATAATTTATTTTCGTTGTGCAAACACAGGTTTTGGAAAAAGTCAAAGCGAAACTACTTTAAATGCAGCACATTTGACCATACGTGACAATATTAAAGCGTGGTTAAGCTCAGGAGCCCTCGTACTATTAAAGTCAGCTATGAAATATATTTTATATCTGTTCATTGAGCTACATTTAAAGACATAAAGCCGCCCGCGCGCCGCGTGTTACTCGTGGCGAAACTACTTTTTAAAATCGTGCAGTTTTGAGCAGTACGTGATTTTATTAAGGACACGTTCAGCTGAAGACCCATCTTTGCTATAAATTTAAAAAATAACAATTGTTTTTACCGTGTTATTCATGTAAAAGTCCTGCCCTGATAGCTTCCCTCGCTTCCGTAAAAACAGCTCTCGTCTCCTCCTCCCTCCTTCCGGAGCGGGTGAGCTCGCTTCAGTACACCTCTGAAAGCAGCCCGAAAATCTCAGGAAATCTCGCGCGGCTCCGCTCGGAATAGCCGGTGGGAAAGGATGAAAGGGGGTCTCTGCGACGCACATATGACGTAACATCCGACCCGAGCCGACCGGTGGAAAAGGGGCATAAAGTAACCCGGTTCACTTTATGGATCTGAGTCAATCTAATGAGTCACTAAAGTAACTCGGTTCACTTTATGGATCTGGGTCAGTCTAATGAGTCATTAAAGTAACCCGGTTCACTTTATGGATCTGAGTCAATCTAATGAGTCACTAAAGTAACTCGGTTCACTTTATGGATCTGGGTCAATCTAATGAGTCACTAAAGTAACCTGGTTCACTTTATGGATCTGGGTCAGTCTAATGAGTCATTAAAGTAACCCGGTTCACTTTATGGATCTGAGTCAATCTAATGAGTCACTAAAGTAACTCGGTTCACTTTATGGATCTGATTCAGTCTAATGAGTCACTAAAGTAACCCAGTTCACTTTATGGATCTGGGTCAGTCTAATGAGTCACTAAAGTAACCCGGTTCACTTTATGGATCTGGATCAGTCTAATGAGTCACTAAAATAACCCGGTTCACTTTATGGATCTGGGTCAGTCTAATGAGTCACTAAAATAACCCGGTTCACTTTATGGATCTGGGTCAGTCTAATGAGTCACTAAAATAACCTGGTTCACTTTATGGATCTGAGTCAGTCTAATGAGTCACTAAAGTAACCCGGTTCACTTTATGGATCTGGGTCAGTCTAATGAGTCACTAAAGTAACCCGGTTCACTTTATGGATCTGGGTCAGTCTAATGAGTCACTAAAGTAACCCGGTTCACTTTATGGATCTGGGTCAGTCTAATGAGTCACTAAAGTAACCCGGTTCACTTTATGGATCTGGGTCAGTCTAATGAATCACTAAAGTAACCCGGTTCACTTTATGGATCTGGGTCAGTCTAATGAGTCACTAAAGTAACCCGGTTCACTTTATGGATCTGGGTCAGTCTAATGAGTCACTAAAGTAACCCGGTTCACTTTATGGATCTGGGTCAGTCTAATGAGTCACTAAAGTAACCCGGTTCACTTTATGGATCTGGGTCAGTCTAATGAGTCACTAAAGTAACCCGGTTCACTTTATGGATCTGGGTCAGTCTAATGAGTCACTAAAGTAACCCGGTTCACTTTATGGATCTGGGTCAGTCTAATGAGTCACTAAAGTAACCCGGTTCACTTTATGGATCAGGGTCAGTCTAATGAGTCACTAAAGTAACCCGGTTCACTTTATGGATCTGGGTCAGTCTAATGAGTCACTAAAGTAACCGGTTCACTTTATGGATCTGGGTCAGTCTAATGAGTCACTAAAGTAACCCGGTTCACTTTATGGATCTGGGTCAGTCTAATGAGTCACTAAAGTAACCGGTTCACTTTATGGATCTGAGTCAGTCTAATGAGTCACTAAAGTAACCCGGTTCACTTTATGGATCTGGGTCAGTCTAATGAGTCACTAAAGTAACCGGTTCACTTTATGGATCTGGGTCAGTCTAATGAGTCACTAAAGTAACCCGGTTCACTTTATGGATCTGGGTCAGTCTAATGAGTCACTAAAGTAACCGGTTCACTTTATGGATCTGGGTCAGTCTAATGAGTCACTAAAGTAACCGGTTCACTTTATGGATCTGAGTCAGTCTAATGAGTCACTAAAGTAACCCGGTTCACTTTATGGATCTGGGTCAGTCTAATGAGTCACTAAAGTAACCGGTTCACTTTATGGATCTGAGTCAGTCTAATGAGTCACTAAAGTAACTCGGTTCACTTTATGGATCTGGGTCAGTCTAATGAGTCACTAAAGTAACCTGGTTCACTTTATGGATCTGGGTCAGTCTAATGAGTCACTAAAGTAACCCGGTTCACTTTATGGATCTGAGTCAGTCTAATGAGTCACTAAAGTAACCCGGTTCACTTTATGGATCTGAGTCAGTCTAATGAGTCACTAAAGTAACCCAGTTCACTTTATGGATCTGGTCAGTCTAATGAGTCACTAAAGTAACCCGGTTCACTTTATGGATCTGGATCAGTCTAATGAGTCACTAAAATAACCCGGTTCACTTTATGGATCTGGGTCAGTCTAATGAGTCACTAAAATAACCCGGTTCACTTTATGGATCTGGGTCAGTCTAATGAGTCACTAAAATAACCTGGTTCACTTTATGGATCTGATTCAGTCTAATGAGTCACTAAAGTAACCCGGTTCACTTTATGGATCTGGGTCAGTCTAATGAGTCACTTAAATAACCCAGTTCACTTTATGGATCTGGGTCAGTCTAATGAGTCACTAAAGTAACTCGGTTCACTTTATGGATCTGGGTCAGTCTAATGAGTCACTAAAGTAACCCGGTTCACTTTATGGATCTGGGTCAGTCTAATGAATCACTAAAGTAACCCGGTTCACTTTATGGATCTGGGTCAGTCTAATGAGTCACTAAAGTAACCCGGTTCACTTTATGGATCTGGGTCAGTCTAATGAGTCACTAAAATAACCCGGTTCACTTTATGGATCTGGGTCAGTCTAATGAGTCACTAAAGTAACCCGGTTCACTTTATGGATCTGGGTCAGTCTAATGAGTCACTAAAGTAACCCGGTTCACTTTATGGATCTGGGTCAGTCTAATGAATCACTAAAGTAACCCGGTTCACTTTATGGATCTGGGTCAGTCTAATGAGTCACTAAAGTAACCCGGTTCACTTTATGGATCTGGGTCAGTCTAATGAGTCACTAAAGTAACCCGGTTCACTTTATGGATCTGGGTCAGTCTAATGAGTCACTAAAGTAACCCGGTTCACTTTATGGATCTGGGTCAGTCTAATGAGTCACTAAAGTAACCTCGGTTCACTTTATGGATCTGGGTCAGTCTAATGAGTCACTAAAGTAACCTGGTTCACTTTATGGATCTGGGTCAGTCTAATGAGTCACTAAAGTAACCTGGTTCACTTTATGGATCTGGGTCAGTCTAATGAGTCACTAAAGTAACCTCGGTTCACTTTATGGATCTGGGTCAGTCTAATGAGTCACTAAAGTAACCCGGTTCACTTTATGGATCTGGGTCAGTCTAATGAGTCACTAAAGTAACCTGGTTCACTTTATGGATCTGGGTCAGTCTAATGAGTCACTAAAGTAACCCGGTTCACTTTATGGATCTGAGTCAGTCTAATGAGTCACTAAAGTAACCCGGTTCACTTTATGGATCTGGGTCAGTCTAATGAGTCACTAAAGTAACCTGGTTCACTTTATGGATCTGGGTCAGTCTAATGAGTCACTAAAGTAACCCGGTTCACTTTATGGATCTGGGTCAGTCTAATGAGTCACTAAAGTAACCCGGTTCACTTTATGGATCTGGGTCAATCTAATGAGTCACTAAAGTAACCCGGTTCACTTTATGGATCTGAGTCAATCTAATGAGTCACTAAAGTAACCCGGTTCACTTTATGGATCTGGGTCAGTCTAATGAGTCACTAAAGTAACCCGGTTCACTTTATGGATCTGAGTCAATCTAATGAGTCACTAAAGTAACTCGGTTCACTTTATGGATCTGGGTCAGTCTAATGAGTCACTAAAGTAACCCGGTTCACTTTATGGATCTGGGTCAGTCTAATGAGTCACTAAAGTAACCCGGTTCACTTTATGGATCTGAGTCAGTCTAATGAGTCACTAAAGTAACCCGGTTCACTTTATGGATCTGATTCAGTCTAATGAGTCACTAAAGTAACCCAGTTCACTTTATGGATCTGGGTCAGTCTAATGAGTCACTAAAGTAACCCGGTTCACTTTATGGATCTGGATCAGTCTAATGAGTCACTAAAATAACCCGGTTCACTTTATGGATCTGGGTCAGTCTAATGAGTCACTAAAATAACCCGGTTCACTTTATGGATCTGGGTCAGTCTAATGAGTCACTAAAATAACCTGGTTCACTTTATGGATCTGATTCAGTCTAATGAGTCACTAAAGTAACCCGGTTCACTTTATGGATCTGGGTCAGTCTAATGAGTCACTTAAATAACCCGGTTCACTTTATGGATCTGGGTCAGTCTAATGAGTCACTTAAATAACCCGGTTCACTTTATGGATCTGGGTCAGTCTAATGAGTCACTAAAGTAACCCGGTTCACTTTATGGATCTGGGTCAGTCTAATGAATCACTAAAGTAACCCGGTTCACTTTATGGATCTGGGTCAGTCTAATGAGTCACTAAAGTAACCCGGTTCACTTTATGGATCTGGGTCAGTCTAATGAGTCACTAAAGTAACCCGGTTCACTTTATGGATCTGGGTCAGTCTAATGAGTCACTAAAGTAACCCGGTTCACTTTATGGATCTGGGTCAGTCTAATGAGTCACTAAAGTAACCCGGTTCACTTTATGGATCTGGGTCAGTCTAATGAGTCACTAAAGTAACCCGGTTCACTTTATGGATCTGGGTCAGTCTAATGAGTCACTAAAGTAACCCGGTTCACTTTATGGATCTGGGTCAGTCTAATGAGTCACTAAAGTAACCCGGTTCACTTTATGGATCTGGGTCAGTCTAATGAGTCACTAAAATAACCCGGTTCACTTTATGGATCTGGGTCAGTCTAATGAGTCACTAAAATAACCCGGTTCACTTTATGGATCTGGGTCAGTCTAATGAGTCACTAAAATAACCTGGTTCACTTTATGGATCTGATTCAGTCTAATGAGTCACTAAAGTAACCCGGTTCACTTTATGGATCTGGGTCAGTCTAATGAGTCACTAAAATAACCTGGTTCACTTTATGGATCTGGGTCAGTCTAATGAGTCACTAAAGTAACCTGGTTCACTTTATGGATCTGGGTCAGTCTAATGAGTCACTAAAGTAACCCGGTTCACTTTATGGATCTGGGTCAGTCTAATGAGTCACTAAAGTAACCTCGGTTCACTTTATGGATCTGGGTCAGTCTAATGAGTCACTAAAGTAACCTCGGTTCACTTTATGGATCTGGGTCAGTCTAATGAGTCACTAAAGTAACCCGGTTCACTTTATGGATCTGGGTCAGTCTAATGAGTCACTAAAGTAACCCGGTTCACTTTATGGATCTGGGTCAGTCTAATGAGTCACTAAAGTAACCCGGTTCACTTTATGGATCTGGGTCAGTCTAATGAGTCACTAAAGTAACCCGGTTCACTTTATGGATCTGGGTCAGTCTAATGAGTCACTAAAGTAACCCGGTTCACTTTATGGATCTGGGTCAGTCTAATGAGTCACTAAAATAACCCGGTTCACTTTATGGATCTGGGTCAGTCTAATGAGTCACTAAAATAACCCGGTTCACTTTATGGATCTGGGTCAGTCTAATGAGTCACTAAAGTAACCCGGTTCACTTTATGGATCTGGGTCAGTCTAATGAGTCACTAAAGTAACCCGGTTCACTTTATGGATCTGGGTCAGTCTAATGAGTCACTAAAGTAACCCGGTTCACTTTATGGATCTGGGTCAGTCTAATGAGTCACTAAAGTAACCCGGTTCACTTTATGGATCTGGGTCAGTCTAATGAGTCACTAAAGTAACCCGGTTCACTTTATGGATCTGGGTCAGTCTAATGAGTCACTAAAGTAACCCGGTTCACTTTATGGATCTGGGTCAGTCTAATGAGTCACTAAAGTAACCTGGTTCACTTTATGGATCTGGGTCAGTCTAATGAGTCACTAAAGTAACCTGGTTCACTTTATGGATCTGGGTCAGTCTAATGAGTCACTAAAGTAACCCGGTTCACTTTATGGATCTGGGTCAGTCTAATGAGTCACTAAAGTAACCCGGTTCACTTTATGGATCTGGGTCAGTCTAATGAGTCACTAAAGTAACCTGGTTCACTTTATGGATCTGGGTCAGTCTAATGAGTCACTAAAGTAACCCGGTTCACTTTATGGATCTGGGTCAATCTAATGAGTCACTAAAGTAACCCGGTTCACTTTATGGATCTGGGTCAGTCTAATGAGTCACTAAAGTAACCCGGTTCACTTTATGGATCTGGGTCAGTCTAATGAGTCACTAAAGTAACCCGGTTCACTTTATGGATCTGGGTCAGTCTAATGAGTCACTAAAGTAACCCGGTTCACTTTATGGATCTGGGTCAATCTAATGAGTCACTAAAGTAACCCGGTTCACTTTATGGATCTGGGTCAATCTAATGAGTCACTAAAGTAACCCGGTTCACTTTATGGATCTGGGTCAGTCTAATGAGTCACTAAAGTAACCCGGTTCACTTTATGGATCTGGGTCAGTCTAATGAGTCACTAAAGTAACCCGGTTCACTTTATGGATCTGGGTCAGTCTAATGAGTCACTAAAGTAACCCGGTTCACTTTATGGATCTGGGTCAGTCTAATGAGTCACTAAAGTAACCCGGTTCACTTTATGGATCTGGGTCAGTCTAATGAGTCACTAAAGTAACCCGGTTCACTTTATGGATCTGAGTCAATCTAATGAGTCACTAAAGTAACCCGGTTCACTTTATGGATCTGAGTCAGTCTAATGAGTCACTAAAGTAACCCGGTTCACTTTATGGATCTGGGTCAGTCTAATGAGTCACTAAAGTAACCCGGTTCACTTTATGGATCTGGGTCAGTCTAATGAGTCACTAAAATAACCCGGTTCACTTTATGGATCTGGGTCAGTCTAATGAGTCACTAAAATAACCCGGTTCACTTTATGGATCTGGGTCAGTCTAATGAGTCACTAAAATAACCTGGTTCACTTTATGGATCTGTCAGTCTAATGAGTCACTAAAGTAACCCGGTTCACTTTATGGATCTGGGTCAGTCTAATGAGTCACTTAAATAACCCGGTTCACTTTATGGATCTGGGTCAGTCTAATGAGTCACTAAAATAACCCGGTTCACTTTATGGATCTGGGTCAGTCTAATGAGTCACTAAAGTAACCCGGTTCACTTTATGGATCTGGGTCAGTCTAATGAGTCACTAAAGTAACCCGGTTCACTTTATGGATCTGGGTCAGTCTAATGAGTCACTAAAGTAACCCGGTTCACTTTATGGATCTGGGTCAGTCTAATGAGTCACTAAAGTAACCCGGTTCACTTTATGGATCTGGGTCAGTCTAATGAGTCACTAAAGTAACCCGGTTCACTTTATGGATCTGGGTCAGTCTAATGAGTCACTAAAGTAACCCGGTTCACTTTATGGATCTGGGTCAGTCTAATGAGTCACTAAAGTAACCCGGTTCACTTTATGGATCTGGGTCAGTCTAATGAGTCACTAAAGTAACCCGGTTCACTTTATGGATCTGGGTCAGTCTAATGAGTCACTAAAGTAACCCGGTTCACTTTATGGATCTGGGTCAGTCTAATGAGTCACTAAAGTAACCCGGTTCACTTTATGGATCTGGGTCAGTCTAATGAGTCACTAAAATAACCCGGTTCACTTTATGGATCTGGGTCAGTCTAATGAGTCACTAAAATAACCTGGTTCACTTTATGGATCTGGTTCAGTCTAATGAGTCACTAAAGTAACCCGGTTCACTTTATGGATCTGGGTCAGTCTAATGAGTCACTAAAGTAACCCGGTTCACTTTATGGATCTGGGTCAGTCTAATGAGTCACTAAAGTAACCCGGTTCACTTTATGGATCTGGGTCAGTCTAATGAGTCACTAAAGTAACCCGGTTCACTTTATGGATCTGGGTCAGTCTAATGAGTCACTAAAGTAACTCGGTTCACTTTATGGATCTGGGTCAGTCTAATGAGTCACTAAAGTAACTCGGTTCACTTTATGGATCTGGGTCAGTCTAATGAGTCACTAAAGTAACCCGGTTCACTTTATGGATCTGGGTCAGTCTAATGAGTCACTAAAGTAACTCGGTTCACTTTATGGATCTGGGTCAGTCTAATGAGTCACTAAAGTAACCCGGTTCACTTTATGGATCTGGGTCAGTCTAATGAGTCACTAAAGTAACCCGGTTCACTTTATGGATCTGGGTCAGTCTAATGAGTCACTAAAGTAACCCGGTTCACTTTATGGATCTGGGTCAGTCTAATGAGTCACTAAAGTAACCCGGTTCACTTTATGGATCTGGGTCAGTCTAATGAGTCACTAAAATAACCCGGTTCACTTTATGGATCTGGGTCAGTCTAATGAGTCACTAAAGTAACCCGGTTCACTTTATGGATCTGGGTCAGTCTAATGAGTCACTAAAGTAACCCGGTTCACTTTATGGATCTGGGTCAGTCTAATGAGTCACTAAAGTAACCCGGTTCACTTTATGGATCTGGGTCAGTCTAATGAGTCACTAAAGTAACCCGGTTCACTTTATGGATCTGGGTCAGTCTAATGAATCACTAAAGTAACCCGGTTCACTTTATGGATCTGGGTCAGTCTAATGAGTCACTAAAGTAACCCGGTTCACTTTATGGATCTGGGTCAGTCTAATGAGTCACTAAAGTAACCTGGTTCACTTTATGGATCTGGGTCAGTCTAATGAGTCACTAAAGTAACCTGGTTCACTTTATGGATCTGGGTCAGTCTAATGAGTCACTAAAGTAACTCGGTTCACTTTATGGATCTGGGTCAGTCTAATGAGTCACTAAAGTAACTCGGTTCACTTTATGGATCTGGGTCAGTCTAATGAGTCACTAAAGTAACCTGGTTCACTTTATGGATCTGGGTCAGTCTAATGAGTCATTAAAGTAACCCGGTTCACTTTATGGATCTGAGTCAATCTAATGAGTCACTAAAGTAACTCGGTTCACTTTATGGATCTGGGTCAGTCTAATGAGTCACTAAAGTAACCTGGTTCAATTTATGGATCTGGGTCAGTCTAATGAGTCATTAAAGTAACCCGGTTCACTTTATGGATCTGGGTCAGTCTAATGAGTCACTAAAGTAACTCGGTTCACTTTATGGATCTGGGTCAATCTAATGAGTCACTAAAGTAACCCGGTTCACTTTATGGATCTGAGTCAATCTAA
>JBBPBX010092179.1:0-13787 GCA_038048925.1 Garcialebias charrua
GCTAAATAAACCATATACAGTACTGTACAGTAATATGGTTCATTTAGCACGTTTGGCTATCACACTTTATTTCCCTAGTTTCTCTGCTCCGTCCATCTAATTTTTCCTTTCTTTCTAACATGTTTGATATTAATGTAATTTAATCCACTCACCTTTCCTCTTGGGAAGAGTCAGACCGCAAACACCGAGCTACATCAGCTTCGTCAGTAACTTTCTGCTGCTCTCTGTGGAAACTCCTGCAAACTCTTGCAGGTAGATGGAAGGTTGGAGCAAAAATACGGACTGGATAACAACGTGGATGTGCTTCACAAGGGTTGTGGTGAAAACGTGGAGCGGACTCATGTATTTTCCCAATACGGAAGTGGAACGGAGTTGAGATTTTGACGTTGGTCAGTTTTCAGCGTGAGGAATGTGAATGCGGCG
Organism: Garcialebias charrua; assembly: GCA_038048925.1. Taxonomy (NCBI): domain Eukaryota; kingdom Metazoa; phylum Chordata; class Actinopteri; order Cyprinodontiformes; family Rivulidae; genus Garcialebias; species Garcialebias charrua. Next base: position 424 of record JBBPBX010092179.1, read on the forward strand.
TGAGAGCGTGTGAAAACCCTCGAATGCGTGTGTCTCACGGTCATTGCGTGAGAGTTGGCAGCCCTGTAGTAGTATTAAACACATGCCAATTTACCCTGATGCATGTTCAATAATCCAGGTAGAAAAATCTAAAAAAGCGAAGTCTGGTCCTCTGGACCAGAAGAATGTCCAGACTTTTTTAGACATGCTAATTTACATTGTGAGCTTGTGCACGACCGCATTTACCGATACAACTTCTACACCTTGAAGCCTGTCTTTTTTTTATGATTCAAATTTTATTGATTTTCCATAAAGAAAAGATATACAACAATTCCAGACTTATATAACAAACATTAGTAATGTTAATTTTTCTGGAATCTCATAGCATGTATCAGTACAATAATGAAATTATTTAAATGAAAGATGAAAAAAGAAATAAATTAATAAGATAAACTAAAATAAAATCACAATAACACACTCTACCAATAACCATAAATCTACATATATAAATTGAATCAAAATTGCCCTACCCCAAGAAACCTTTAAGTAATTATATCTTAACAGTGTAATCTGATCTACAAACTAAGCTTAAAGGTCCACTGACATGATTTTTTTACTATTCATAAAATTGCTCAAAATATATATATTTTATCATTTAAATATGTTCGTTTTTGCAAACAAAATGATAAATCACTTTAATTTTGCTTTAAAAGTGATTTTGAACTTCAAGCCGTGTTTAATCATGGGAAATCCGATTACACGTGAACGCACCATCTGTGATGTCACACCGGGCAGAGCTCTGGGCTTGTCACAGTGCGCAGGTATGAGCATCTCGACATGAAGGAAGTCTGATACAGCATCAGACCTAAATTAGATCCTGTTGTTTCTTGTTCCATCACCCAAACTATTTTCTGCTTCCCAAAATGAAGACAAATAGCTCAAATCTTCACATAGATTGCTAAATACATATAGTATTATAAATACTTCACATAGTGCTGGCTGACATCTTCACCACCTCACTTGCACTGGAGTCAGTTCCCACCTGCCTGAAGACCGCGACCATCATCCCAGTCCCAAAGAGCTCCACAGTGACTGGTCTGAATGACTATAGACCGGTGGCCCTCACCCCGATAGTCGCTAAATGTTTTGAGAAACTGGTCATGTCCCACATCAAGGCAACCGTCAACATCAATGAGGACCCTCATCAATACGCATACCGTGAGAACCGATCAACAGAGGACGCCATTTCTTCCGTGGTCCACACTGCTCTCACCCACCTGGATCAGAAAGACTCATACGTGCGTCTGCTCTTTGTGGACTTCACATCTGCCTTCAACACCATGATCCCCCAAACTCTGATAGACAAACTATCTACACTTGGACTAAGCCCCTCTATTTGTAACTGGGTACTAGACTTCTTAACAGACAGACCACAGTCCGTGAAGATCCACAACTTCTCCTCCTCCACCATAACCCTCAGCACTGGCTCTCCTCAGGGATGTGTGCTGAGCCCCCTTCTGTTCACTCTGCTCACATATGATTGTACAGCCACACTTCCAGGCTGTCATATTGTTAAGTTTGCAGATGATACAGCGGTGGTGGGATGCATCACAAACAATGATGAGTCCAGCTACAGACAGGAGGTGGAACACCTGGAGAGCTGGTGCAAAGAGAACAATCTTCACATGAATGTGAAGAAGACAAAGGAGATGATTGTGGACTTCAGAAGGAACAAACACACCCATGCCCCACTGAAAATAGGTGGGTCTGCAGTGGAAGTGGTCTCCAGCTACAAATACTTGGGTGTACACATGAATGATAACCTCAGCTGGAGCAACAACACCACCAGCCTGATCAAGAAAGGTCATCAGAGACTCTACTTCCTCAGACGGCTGAGACGAGCTGGTCTGAGCAGCCCAGTCCTCACCTCCTTCTACAGGTGTGCAGTGGAGAGCATCCTGTGCTCCAGCATCAACGTGTGGCATGGAGGCTGCACAGTTGAAGAGAGGAAAGCTCTACAGAGAGTGGTGAAGGCTGCACAGAAGTCTGTTGGAGTCAGTCTCCCCACCATCACAGACATTTACACCTCCAGATGCAGGAAAAGAGCCACCTGCATCATGAAAGACCTCACTCACCCAGCACACTCACTCTTTGCCCCACTCCCCTCAGGACGGAGGTTGAGGAGCATCAAATGTAGAACCACTAGACTGAGGAACAGCTTCTACCCTGAGGCTGTTAGACTCATGAATAAATAAAAATAAAATAAAAAATAAACACTGCAAAATATCACATCATGCTGATGCTGATCTGTTTTCTTGTTGCTGTGTTCATCTGTGTTCATCTGTGACCATCTGCTCATACAAACTCATGTTCGTGCTGCTGTTTACTAGTTGATGCTTTTCTTAGTTAGCTGTGTATTACTAGTTGATGCTTTTTTTAGTTAGTTCTAGATGTTATTACTGTTTTTCTCTTTCATTTGTTGTTGGATGTAACTGGGACCCTGTGTACATACCGTATTCTCCGGTGTATAATACGCACTTTTATTGCTCATTTGAATATCCTGCGTATTATACACCGAAGCGTATTATCTATGGATTTTTTCCCATATTTTTAGACACATTTTTAGCTCTGATTTGCCGTTTTTCATTTTGGCCAAAAATTGTGTAGTACCAGTTTTGGCCGCTATGTGCGCTAATGCGCCCTGTAGTCTGTTTACCTGCAGACTGTAGCTGGAGGCGTATCCTGTTATTCGTGTATTCTATAAAACCCATCACCCCCCGCCAAATCACTGAGAGAGAGCAGGAGAAATCAACAACTACACATTCGAGAACAAAGAGAGAAAATGCCGCCAAAAAGAAATTCGTATACTGCAGAATTTAAGCTGCAGGTAGTTTTATTTTAATTAAATTCAGCTGTACATTACAAATTAAGTCATCTAGAGACTTCTTTTAATTTTGTTAGTTTAAATGTCATCAAATGAATAACCTTGTGTGTTACTTGTATAAGCATTATTGAATCCAATGTTTGATAGTCATCAAGACTGTTTAATTCAAACTGTTTAAATTCATGCTGAATAGCAAATGTTATTCCAAAATGTTATTCATGAAGGATTTCTCTTCTCAAACCTGCAGTGAAGATTCAGTGACACTGTTTATCTCATTTTAGTTTGAGCTCAGGACAATCTCCTCAGAAGAGACTTTTGTTTTTGTCCTAATTAATAATCAGATGAATAATATCTGTTTTTGCTATTATCATTAACATAGGTCCCATATGTGACGCTTTAATGACGTTGTTTTAACCAAACCAACAGGTTAACAGTGTTGTGTGTAGTGTTAAGATCAGTTTTTATCATAAAATGCTGACATCTGAAACTAACAACTTTATCTTTCTGACAATTTGTAATGTTTGATTCAAATTAAAAGTAATAAAAGTATTACTGTCCCTTCAGGAATAACTCCCAAAAAGTTCATTACTGAGAGCGATTAGAGAAGTGTTTCTGAGGTCACGGTTGTATCACTATAGTTTCAATGGGTTTGGCGCCATCTAGTGGCCATAAAAAAGACTGTCACGGCAGCGCGTATTATACACCGAAGCGTATTATCTAAGGGTTTTTCTGATTTATTTCCAAAAATTGGCCAAAGCGTATTATACACCGGAGCGTATTATACACCGGTGAATACGGTAATCTCGTTTTCATCTCATGTACCACATGCGGTGCAAATGACAATAAAGACTCTCTGACTCTCTGACTCTGACTCTCTGACTCTGACTAAATTCGTCCAGTTTTAAATTGTCCGCTACACTGTATTAAAGACACCAAAGCCCTCTGCCCAGTGTGACATCACAGATGGTGCGTTCGAGTGTAATCGGATTTCCCATGATTAAACACGGCTTGAAGTTCAAAATCACTTTTAAAGCAAAATTAAAGTGATTTATCATTTTGTTTGCAAAAACAAACATATTTAAATGATAAAATATATATATTTTGAGCAATTTTATGAATAGTAAAAAATTCATGTCAGTGGGCCTTTAAACTGGAGATGTCATTTAACCCACATGCGACAAATAATGGGACCACTTTTTGTTGTACTCCTCAACTCTATTCACCAATCTATAAGATAATATTTCTAAGGCAGCAACTTTGCCCAGGGATCTATACCAATGAGTTAAAGAAGGTATATATTAACCTTTCCACTCTCCCACCAGCAGCTTCCTCCCCAGCATAACAGCTGTCTGCACCCATTGCGATAGGGAGGAGGGCAAGTGGACCAATGATGATGAATCCCCAAGAATATATAGCTTGCTGCAAAAGGATAAATTTTGGCCAACTATTTTCTCTAGAACTTCATGAATTAATGACCAGTACTCTTGAATATTTGGACACTCCCAAAGCACGTGCACTAATGTGCCCTTATCCTTCTGACATTTCCAACACGCTGGGGTATCCGACAAGCCAGCCCTGTACAATCTATATGGTGTCCAGTATATTTTATGTAAAATCTTAAATTGCACCAGTCTCGTTCTTAGTTCCTTGACATTTTTTTTCCCATTCTTGAATATTTGGACACTCCCAAAGCACGTGCACTAATGTGCCCTTATCCCTCTGACATTTCCAGCATGCTGGGGTATTCGACAAGCCAGCCCTGTACAATCTATATGGTGTCCAGTATATTTTATGTAAAATCTTAAATTGCACCAGTCTCGTTCTTAGTTCCCTTGACATTTTTTTCCCATTCCTAAGAATCAAATTCCATTCCTCATCAGTAAAATTGAGGTTCAGATCTGTTTCCCAGCATTTCTTGAGATACATGATATTAGAGTCTAAAATTGTCAACAACATTTTATAATAAGCAGATACTTCATGCCCTTGACCAAACACATTTTTAATCTCCTCCAATGTAATGTATGTTGCTGGAATAGAAGTGGGTGAACCAAAAGTCTTCACCAATAAATTTCGTAATTGTAAATATTTCCAAAAGTTTTCTCTGGAATAATTTAAATTCTGCCACCAGTGTTTCAAAGGATTTTAATGAACCATTCTTATATAAGTCGCCTATTACAGAAATCCCTTTCTGATACCAGGACTTCCAGAAGAAGGGAGTTTTACCTATGCAAAGTTTAGGATTATACCAAATGCTAGCCGATTTATGAAGATGTGGGTCAAATTTAAAAATTTTAGACATCTTTTTCCACAGCCATTTCATATGAGACAAAACCGGATGCAACTGATTCTGAGGAGCAAGGTTAGTTGATAAACAGCTAGGCAGTGTAAGTGGTTGACACGCTACTGTCTCGAGAGTGAACCAGGGTGGAGCTTTTTCAGAGGGCAAAAACCAATGAGCCAAGTGTCTAAGAGAAAAAGCATAGTAATAGTTTAGCAAGTTAGGCATTCCTAGTCTCCCCTTGTCTGCAGGTGTTTGTAACTTTCGTAAGTTCAATCTTGGCTTTTTTTATTCCAAAGAAATAAGTTACAGAGCTTATCAAACTGTTTAAAATATATCATAGGGACATCTACCGGGAGAGCCTGTAATAAGTAGTTAAACTTGGGAGTGCAAATCATTTTAATAACATTTACTTTTCCTCACATGGAAAGATATAATTGATTCCAGCACTCTATGTCAACTCTCATTCTGTCTAGCAATGGTTCAAGATTAATCTTAATAATATTGTTAAGTTGGAGTGGAAAAAGTATTCCAAGGTATTTTAAACCTTTCTTGGGCCATGAAAACATGCCTGATGGAAATGCATTTTTTTGGGCAGAACGTAGTAAGTGGAAGGGTCTCCAATTTTGTCCAATTGACCTTATAGCCTGAAATGTCAGAAAATACATTAATTAAAGAGAGCAAAGTTGGGATAGAATTTGCCGGGTCTGACACATAAAGAAGAATATCATCGGCATACAACATAAGCTTATGACAATTGTGTCCTATAGAAATGCCCGGAAAGTTAACCTCTTTTCGAATAGCAACTGCCAATGGTTCCAAGGCTAACACAAAGAGTAAAGGGGACAGGGGGTCACCCTGTCTGGTGCCTCTTTTCAGTTTAAATAATAATAATAATAATATCACATTTTTGTCATCTGTGTATGTTTCCCATACTTGACAGACGAAATTGGTCTCTGCATTTAACCCAACCACCACCAGGTGGTGCAGTGAGCAGCCGTGGTCAGCGCCCGGGGAATGATGGGCCAATTAGTCCGTTTGTAAGAACGGATGCCACTGGCTGAGCATATATAAGTCGAATCCAGTTTATGAAGTTATTACTAAAGCCAAACCATTCCAAAGTTGAAAACCGATATTGCCATTCAACTCTATCAAATGCCTTCTTTGCATCTAAAGATAAAGCAGCCATAGGCATCTGGCTATCCCGTACTGCTCACATAATGTCTATAAGCCTTCTAATGTTGTCAGCCGAGGAGCGAGAGCGTATGAAACCAACCTGATCTGGATGGACTAATGTAGTAAGAACTTGGTCTAATCGATTAGCTAAATTTTTTGACAATATTTTACTATCATATGATGTTAAAGCTCCACTGACATCATCTTTTAACTTTCCATAAAATGGCACAACATATATATATATATTAAGATTGACCTCTGATCGTTTTTGCTAAAACAATGTGAAATTAATGAAAATTCCTCTCAAAAACAGTTTAAAATTAGCGCCATTTTTTTAACACGATAAATAGGGATTTCCCCGTCGCAGGATGATGACGTCATAACAAGACTCGTCTCTACTGCGCACCTTGAAAACAATGGAGGAGATACAAACTCGATCCGTCCAATTTAGCCATTTAAAAGTTAATATATTAGCGGATTGTCTTCAGAGAAGCCAAAGTTATTTCCAGTAAACAGCAGGTTATAATGTTTTTCAGCTCCTGCTGGTTTTTGGAGACCTTCACTTCATGAGGTGAGCTGCTGTGTGGAGTTACATGAGCTGCATGTGGACGAGGCAGAAGGAATTCTACAACATGTACATCGTCTCCACAGCACTGAAATGGTAATATATTAGTTAATGTTTCTAATAATTATTCAACATTATTAGTTATTAGTTTGTGTACAAAACAATTTGCACAGGCTCCTGCAGCTGTTGATTATTTTGCTTCAATTTGTCAGCTTTGTTATTTAATCCAGTCAACATGTTTACAATATTTCATATTTATTTTTCTATTTAATTTGGACATCACTTGGTGTTATAGTGGTGTATCATTAAAATGATGGAAATACTGTACATGACATTAGTTTGACCCATTGTCTTAATATACAGTATACTGCATATAATATATACTGTGTGTGTCTGTGTGTTTTATCATCAATTCACAGAAATATCTTCACCTGAAGAGTGGACACAGGTGGCGGTTCTGTGAAGAAGCTGGAAGCACCTGTTGTGAGGCTGAGGAGTTCTGGCGTGGGTCACGGCCAAACAGTGACTCTGAGTTTACTGGCCTGTTGTTTTGTGTACTTGAATAAAGCGTTGGCTGAAGCAGAACGTCTGGTGCTTGAGTGACCGCGACAACGTTACACCAGAAATACTACAGAAATACTACAACTTGCCAGAGCATTGACATGAAAATGAATCAATGAAAATATAAATTTAATATTTTTTCTGACAGTTCAAATGAACATATTGTTTGAAAAAAAAGGATAACAATGAACCAAGTGTTTATGTAGTTATGTGTAAATAAAGTTACAGTAGTACACTATATTATCTGTTAGTGTTGAGTTATTCTTTGTGAGAATATTTGTGTATCTGTTTTAATTTCATTCGTTCATCTACAACTCACAGAAAGTACTTTAGTAAAAACAAAATTGGTGAATGTTAAAAAAACATTTTATTAAAGTAAAACCATCCCATATTATCAAATATATGAAAACCTATGGGGAAACATTAATATGAACAGATTATCAAAAAAAATTGAGTTTAAAAAATATCAGCAAGTGGTGTTTGACTTCATCAGCTCCTAAAAAATGACACTTTACAGCTGTAAATCTGCAAAATCAGAACTTCTTCAGACTCCAACACCCTCCTCGTCCACCCTCTTGATGTCCAGGTGTTGTAGGTCTGGATGCAGAGGACATCTGTCTAGTTTCTCTTCAAGGTTTGTTCTCCACCACCTGTGTCCACTCTTCAGGTGAAGATATTTCTGTGAATTGATGATAAAACACACAGACACACACAGTATATATTATATGCAGTATACTGTATATTAAGACAATGGGTCAAACTAATGTCATGTACAGTATTTCCATCATTTTAATGATACACCACTATAACACCAAGTGATGTCCAAATTAAATAGAAAAATAAATATGAAATATTGTAAACATGTTGACTGGATTAAATAACAAAGCTGACAAATTGAAGCAAAATAATCAACAGCTGCAGGAGCCTGTGCAAATTGTTTTGTACACAAACTAATAACTAATAATGTTGAATAATTATTAGAAACATTAACTAATATATTACCATTTCAGTGCTGTGGAGACGATGTACATGTTGTAGAATTCCTTCTGCCTCGTCCACATGCAGCTCATGTAACTCCACACAGCAGCTCACCTCATGAAGTGAAGGTCTCCAAAAACCAGCAGGAGCTGAAAAACATTATAACCTGCTGTTTACTGGAAATAACTTTGGCTTCTCTGAAGACAATCCGCTAATATATTAACTTTTAAATGGCTAAATTGGACAGATCGAGTTTGTATCTCCTCCATTGTTTTCAAGGTGCGCAGTAGAGACGAGTCTTGTTATGACCAGTGTTGGGAATGTTACTTCAAAAAAGTAATTAATTATAGTTACTAGTTACTTCGCCCAAAAAGTAACTGAGTTAGTAACTGAATTACTCACCTATAAAAGTAATTAGTTACCAGGGAAAGTAACTATTGTTTGTTTGGTTGGTTTAAGTTTAGATATATCTACGAATTTTAAGTAGAAATGCTTACAGCACCTCAACAGAACATGACTGTTTGACATACTATACTTCAAGTTTTTTCTTCATTACAAAATACAGGTTAACAAAATAATATAACAATTGTGTTTTTCAGCTCTATGTACACCCTGTACTGTTCAAGTGTTTTCTTAGAAATAAAAGTAAACAGTTAAAATAAGTGCTTTGTAGTGTAAAATAAAATCAAACTCTCACACAACTGGTTCTTCAAGAATTTTCTTAAAAACAAAAGAACCATTTTCACAATATGAAGTACTTTTAAAACAGTACTGAAAAGCTGAATTACCTGAGCAGTTGTGAGATGCTTGTCAGATCAGATTACGACGGACGTACACTTCGCTCCGGGACATAATGTACACTTCACATGCACGTTCTTGCCTTTTACCTCAAGGAGAGTAAAGTAATTTCTGTATTTCCACTTTGAAAACGCCAACTTTCCCTCCAGACTCGCCATTGCTGCCAGACTTCTGTTAACTTTTCAGATTTGAAGCTTCCTGCTGCAGCGTGTGTGAGCTGAACAACAAAACCGCTGATTGGCTGACCTCTGACTGACACTCTACCTTAGCCAATCAGCATCATCCTTTTTGTTTCGCCCCTCCCTCCCCTCTGCTCCCACGTCTATAGCTCAATATGTCTATGCTCCTACCCTCTGCTGCTTCCCCCTCCACCCTCCCTCACCAACAAGGGAAAAAAAAAAGTAAACAAGCAGCGAGAGACAGCGCGCGGAAGACAAAATAACATACACCATTTTAGTGTTTGTAACGGTAACGGCGTTGTAACGATAGACATAGTAACTACTTAGATTACCCGTTAATGAAAAAAATAACTCCGTTTGTAACGCCGTTTATTTATAACTCCGTTATTCCTATCACTGGTTATGACGTCATCATCCTGCGACGGGGAAATCCCTATTTATCGTATTAAAAAATGGCGCTAATTTTAAACTGTTTTTGAGAGGAATTCTAATTAATTTAACATTGTTTTAGCAAAAACGATCAGAGGTCAATCTTAATATATATATATGTTGTGCCATTTTATGGAAAGTTAAAAGATGATGTCAGTGGAGCTTTAAGCTTAAGGCCGAGATACACTTGAGCGTCCTCACGGTACGCCTATACGCCACAAACGTACGCCAAGGCAAAAGCGTAGCCCCGCAGGGCACATACGCGCAAAGCTTTTTTTTTACGTCCGCGTGCGCGATGCGCGGTGTCTGACCATAAAGGCTGAAATACACCTGAGCGTCCTCAGGTACGCCACTCTACGCGCGCATTTTGTGCGCATGTGTTTTGCTGCTATACTTCAGAAACTATCAGCTTTCAAACGCTCGCATTCTCCTTGTTGTAATATGAGCAGCTGCGCACGGAGGGGACTCAACTGAGCTCGCTGATTGGTCACTTGCTGACACGCCTACTGAATTGATTGACAGCTTTCAGTCAGCTCAAAGTGAAACCTCGAGAATGCATCATGAGCAGCTCGCTCAGACTTCTGCGGTGTTCTGATACGGTGTTTCTACTATATATGTTATAAAAAGTTCTCTCAGAAATAAAAATAATAACAGGGAGCGCTTTTCCTGCAGCACACAGTCCACCAGGGAATATTTAAAACATCGCGCACCCAGGTAGGACCTGAATTCATTCATTTCATTCATGGAGTGAACGGAGGAAGAAGTGATTACTTGACTTTAGGCAAAAAAACAAAAGAAAAGGCCCGATCAGCGATAAAGAAGGGGAATTTATTTCATTTGTGTAACATACAAAACAGTCCGGCGCCGGGGAAGTTTATGGTCAGACACCGCGCATCGCGCACGCGGACGTAAAAAAAAGCTTTGCGCGTATGTGCCCTGAGGGGCTACGCGGGGCTACGCTTTTGCCTTGGCGTACGTACGTGGCGTATAGGCGTATCGTGAGGACGCTTAAGTGTATCTCGGCCTTAAACTTCCCCGGCGCCGGACTGTTTTGTATGTTACACGAATGAAATAAATTCCCCTTCTTTATCGCTGATCGGGCCTTTTCTTTTGTTTTTTTGCCTAAAGTCAAGTAACCGCTTCTTCCTCCGTTCACTCGATGAATGAAATGAATGAATTCAGGTCCTACCTGGGTGCGCGATGTTTTAAATATTCCCTGGTGGGCTGTGTGCTGCAGGAAAAGCACTCCCTGTTATTATTTTTATTTCTGAGAGAACTTTTTATAACATATATAGTAGAAACACCGTATCAGAACACCGCAGAAGTCTGAGCGAGCTGCTCATGATGCATTCTCGAGGTTTCACTTTGAGCTGACTGAAAGCTGTCAATCATTTCAGTAGGCGTGTCAGCAAGTGACCAATCAGCGAGCTCAGTTGAGTCCCCTCCGTGCGCAGCTGCTCATATTACAACAAGGAGAACGCGAGTGTTTGAAAGCTGATATTTTCTGAAGTATAGCAGCAAAACACATGCGCACAAAATGCGCGCGTAGAGTGGCGTACCTGAGGACGCTCAGGTGTATTTCAGCCTTTATAGGTCGATAATTCTTGCAGTCTGAGGGTTCCTTATCTTTTTTCAGAATGAGATTGATAAGAGCCTCTGAAAGTGAGGGTGGTAACGTTTTCTTATTAAATGACTCATTATATGCATTTAAAAGTAGAGGGGCTAATTCTTGTGGAAATGCTTTATAAAATTCTGACGTGAAACCATCTAGCCCGGGGGCCTTATTTGAAGGTAGGTGTTTTATTACCTCCACTATTTCCTCAGTAGTAATGGGACGGTCAAGACCTACCAGTTGATCCTTTGTTATTCTGGGAAGATTTAAGTCAGACAGAAATTTATTGATACTTTCTGATGAAGCTGATGATTCAGAGCTATAAAGATTCTTATAGTAATCACTAAATACTACATTTATTTTATGAGGGTCTGAGACCAGCTGACCATTTCCATCCCTAACAGCTGAGATGGAGCTCATGGCTTCTCTCTGCTTAATATACCTAGCTAATAGCCTACCCGCCTTATCTCCTTCTTCAAAATATTTTTGCCTGGCGCGAAATAAACTAAATTCAGCTTTTTCTGACATAATTGTATTATATTCATACTTCAATTTTGTAAGTTTGTTTAAATTTACTGAGGAAGGGCTCCTTTTGAAATCAGACTCTATGATCTCAATTTTTCATTCATTCATTCATTCATTCAACCTTTATTTATACAGGCTAGCCTCGTTGAGTCACGGGGACTCATTTACAAGAGGGACCTGTCTCACTCACACCAAACAACCAATTAGATTTGTCTTTCTAAATCCACAAAAAAAAAAAAATTAATTTTTTTTAAAAATGAAGCTTGCTGAATGATATGACCCCTTAAAGTGCGTCTTTCACGTTAAACACATGTTGTTGCCTTTTCAACCTAACATGTCTAAAACTCCAATTTTCATCAAAAATACAGATCATATCTCAAAATAAAATGTGCTACTACTACCTTTTTTGTCTTCCCTCGCTACTCTGTCTAAAAATAGTGCCCTCAGCGGTAAACCGGAAGTGACATCACAGGAGGGACTCATTCCTGCTTTAGCTAAGAAAGATATGGGGTCGCACCAGGAGGAGGCGACAGATTACAAAGTTGTTTTGACACAAGTATGTCATCTCTGACTATTACATCAAATATCTAGCCAAATAACTTCTAGATACAGTACACCACTGATGGATTTAACTACATTAGCCTTAGCTCCCTAAACAATTACTTTTTCCATCCTAAACCACTCGGTGGATATTTTTTCTGCTTTCAGAGTGTAATTATAAAGGGTGTATTTACTTTACAGGGGCGGCCGTGGCGTAGTGGTAATGGCAGTCGTCCCCCGATCGGAAGGTTGGTGGTTCGAATCCCGGTTCCCCACACCATGTGTTGTTGTGTCCTTGGGCAAGACACTTAACCCCGAGTTGCTCCCGGTAGGACTGGAAAGCACCTTGCATGGTAGTCTGCCGCTACCGGTGTATGAATGTGTGTAGCATTCAATGTGTGTAGCGCTTTGAGATTTTCACTAATGAAAAGCGCGTTATAGGTTGAATTCATTATTATTATTATTATTATTACTTAACGATCGCCTGTATAACACATTTGAGATGAAATTCGATTTTTTATTAATTTTTTAAGACATGCAACATGGTCGCTCTAGCATAAAATTAGCATCGTTTTTTGTTCCATCTAAAGTCATTTATATCTCCTAAACCACTTGGTGGATATTTTTTCTGCTTTCAGAGTGTAATTATAAAGGGTGTATTTACTTAACGATCGCCTGTATAACACATTTGAGATGAAATTCGATTTTTTATTAATTTTTTAAGACGCAACCGGGTGGACCTAGCTGCGGTTTAGCTCTGTATATTTCGTAATTTATAGCTCCTAACCTAAACCACTTTCAACCAAAAGATTAATAAATTATATTCATGTCCTTACTTCTGAAGTCAATCCTGTGTTCGT
>JBBPBX010092180.1:0-13787 GCA_038048925.1 Garcialebias charrua
GAGCTGCTATTACGGAATGATCACTCAAAACGTTAGCAAATACACCTATACCAGGAAATTTGTGAGGTGCATTTGTGAAAAACAGATCTAAGGTGGAAGATTTTTCGGGACATTTTATGTTTGGTCTGGTGGGAGAATCGATAAGTTGTGTTAGATTGAGAGATAGGCAACATTCCTTGAATTTATCACAGAGGGGGGTCGACTTATTCCAGTCAATGTTGAAATCTCCTGCCATAACAATCTCATTGTGTTTTAAATTTCCTATGAATTCAGTCAGGGAGGATAGAGCTTCAGGTGTTGCGGAGGGGGGACGATAACAACCTACAACAGTTAAGGGCTGACCTCCTTTCAAACTGATGTTCACAGCTAAAGCCTCAAACTGGTTTGCGATTGTTTTTTTAGATGCAATCCTGGCAGCCAAAGAGTCTCTGATGTAAATAGCGACTCCACCTCCCTTTTTATTACGATCACAACGATAGATCTTAAATTCATTGATTGCCAGGTCATTTTTCAAAACAGATTTTTTGAGCCAAGTTTCAGAGATAACGATCACATCTGCCCCAGAAGAACTGATTAGGATTTTCAATTCATCAAGTTTTTTTATGAGGCTACGAGCGTTTACATGCAGGAAATGGAGACCTGAATTATTTTTAAACTCACTAGGAGTACTGTAGTTAATGGAGGGCCCTGGGTTGGGCTGAATCCCTGAGATCAATAACAACATTAATATCAGACATTTACTTGACTTCTTTGTCAATGATGTGTAGTTACATGGAGTTGGGCTGAATCCCTGAGATCAATAACAACATTAATATCAGACATTTACTTGACTTCTTTGTCAATGATGTGTAGTTACAGGAGTTAACAGTGTGACATTTTGCACCCATAATTGAACCATGAGAAACATTGATGAAGATACGATCATTCAGAACCCAAAAACAATGAAAGTTGCAGTGATGGGCAGATCCAGATGTGTTGATAAGATTCAGTGATTCCAGGTAGTCTGAGAACTGAAAATAATGACAGTAATATGAATGATGCAGAAAAGTCTCAGACCATAAAGCGTCACAGATTAAGTGGGCAAACAATTCCGTTGAGGAGGCCCAACTATAGTTTGTGTGAGAGGGGGTCCAGCCCCCCTGTGAATATGAATGGATGTGGCCCTGGTTAACACAAGCTGGATCCAGAATCAACGGGTAGAAACAAGCAATTTGCAGCAAACAGCAGAGTGTGGTGCCAGAAAAGCCTCCTAAAATTAAAGGCATGATTGTAGCCTGTATCAGGACAGCAAAGGAACAACAGCGTGAACAGCACCAAACAACAGCGACAGCAGCTCCTGATCCTCAGCGGCACACTTTTCTCTCCGCCCGTCTGATCCACAATTAGCTCCCAACAGTGTGAAACAGGCACCACCAAACAGCGACGATCACCAAACAGCGACGATCCTGATCCTCCGCGCTTCACTTTCTGCTCGTCTGATCCACAAACAGCTCTCAACAGCTCACAACGGTGTGAAAAACAGGCACCAAAACAGCGACGATCCTGATCCTCCGCGCTTCACTCTACGCTCGTCTGATCCACAAACAGCCCACAACAGTGTGAAACAGTCACCAAACAGAGAAGATCCTGATCCTCCGTGCTTCACTCTCCGCTTGTCTGATCCACAAAACAGCAGTGGTGATTCGGGTCATCAGTTACTGGGGGTTTTACCTCAACCGGCGGCTGGGTGGCTAGTACATCTTGTGTACACTTTTGGCAGATTGCCAAGTCCATCCCCAGATGTGACTTCTTGTGTTGACCATAACGTATGTCTAGGTTAAAACTTTGAAGCGCCATGAGCCATGTTGCAACACGTGAGTTTGTTACCACACCATCTCTGATGTGTTCGCTGTTTTGGAAAGTCACTGGCTGGCACTGTTTCCACAATGATTTTCTGTTCACCAATGTAGCTGGAGAAATGTTTTACTGCCCACACTGTGGTCAGTAGAGCTTTCTCACAGTCTGAGAATCTCAACTCGGGGCCTGCCATCATCTTGCTGGCGTAGGCCACAACACGCTTGTCTCTGTCGTGTATTTGGTACAGACCTGCACTTATACAATGAGCTGAGAAGCCCACTTCCAAGTAAAACTCTTTGTTGTAGTCTGGGTAGACTAAACATGGGGCTGACTTGATCCTGTTTATAAGAGCGTCCATTGCCTGCTGCTGTTTGTCAGTCCAGACAAATGGAACGTCTTTCTTAAGGAGTTCAGTCAGTGGCTTTGCAAGGTCTGCATAGTTTTCTATGAACTGGTTCGAGTAGTTACACACGCCAAGAAAACTTTGTAGTTCTTTGAGATTGGTGGGGACTTTGAGATTGTCAAGGCCTTGGGTGCGAGTCAACTGTGGTTGTACTCCGTCTGGACCTACAAGTAGGCCAACGTAGTCCACCTTGGTTCTGCACCACTGGCATTTTGACAGTGATATCTTAGCACCAGCAGTTGTTAGTTGATTCAGAACGTGGTCGATCTCAGCCAAATGTGAGTTTAGTGTTGGCTGCCTCAAAAGGACATTGTCCACGTAAATCAGTGTCCCACGCTCGTGGGCGTCTGGACATGCTTTGTTCAAGAAGATGTTGAACTCTGCAGGTGAGTTAGCGTAGCCAAAGGGACACCTGGTAAAGGTGTATTGTCGGCCACCAAAAGTGAAAGCTAGTTTGTACTGGTCCTTGGCGCAGTCGAGTACTTGGTCCTGGACGTGAAGAGTTACCGCAGAGCCGCGTGGTGTTGGGGGGGAGGGGGTGGGGGTACGGGTGCTGTGGCAATGGAAAAATACAGTGGCGGAAGGGTACAGGTGTACTGTAACCCCCCAATTGACAAAGGCAGAGTGAAATGTATTGTACAGTACTTAAGCAAAGGCGGGCAGTGCAGCCGCGTGGTTGAGTTAGGAGAACATCGAGCGAACATTACATATAGCATTTTTAGCGAGTTTAGCAGCAAGCTAGTGAACTTAAAATGGCACCGAAGCGATCCAACGCATCTTCAGATGGGAGCGCCCAGCCAAAGAAGCGGAAGGCGATAAGTTTGGAGGTCAAGCTGGACATCATCAGACGTGTTGAACGGGGAGTAACGTCGACTCAAATCGGGAAAGCTCTGAACTTAGCAAGTTCCACAGTGAGTACCATAAAGGCTGATAAAGAGAGGATTTTGGAGCATGTCAGAGGGAGTGCACCAATGAGAAGCACAGTGATTACTAAACAACGGACGGGGATTATTACAGAAATGGAAAAACTTTTAATAATTTGGATCGAGGACCATTCTCAACGTCACGTTCCACTGAGCTTGCTAGTAATCCAGGAAAACGCGAGACGGCTCTATAAGGATTTGAAAGAGCAGAGGGAGGAGGGCTGAAGCAACGAAACAGAGGAGTTCACAGCTTCAAGAGGTTGGTTTAACAGTTTAAAAAAAGAGCCAACTTTCATAACTTCAAGATCCAGGGTGAGTGAAACATTTTATTTGTGTTTCATTTCTCTTTTTATGAAAGTGTGACATGTGCTGTAAAACAGTGTAACACGACATTTATTAGTGTGAAATCAGCTTTAAAACAGTGTAACGTGTTTTTTTTTAGTTTGATATGGTTATAAAGTGTTACATGACCTTTTTTGTGTGATATGAGCTTTATAACAGTGTAACATGACATTTGTTATTGTTACATGACCTTTTTTGTGTGATATGAGCTTTATAACAGTGTACCATGACCTTTGTTATTGTTATATGACCTTTTTTGTGTGACATGAGCTTTAAAACAGTGTAACGTGACCTTTGTTATTGTTACATGACCTTTTTGTGTGATATGAGCTTTATAAGAGTGTAACTTGACCTTTGTTATTGTTACATGATCTTTTTGTGTGATATGAGCTTTATAACATTGTAACATGACCTTTGTTATTGTTACATGACCTTTTTGTGTGATATGAGCTTTATAACATTGTAACATGACCTTTGTTATTGTTACATGACCTTTTTTGTTGTGATATAAGCTTTAAAACAGTGTAACGTGGTAAATCTTGTCCTATGTTTATTTATTTTCACAAGGAGAGGCAGCGAGTGGGGACGTCGAAGCAGCACCCGCGTTCCGGGAAACCTTGGCCCAGATCATCACCGAGGGGGGATACACGGCACAGCAGGTCTTCAACGCTGATGAGACTGGGCTGTTTTGGAAGAGGTTGCCCAACCGTACCTTCATCAGCAGGGAGGAAACAATAGCACCGAGGCACAAAGTGGGGAAAGAGCGCCTCATGCTGCTGTTGGGAGGGAATGCCGCGGAAGATTGTAAGTTAAAGCCGCTGTTGGTATACCAGTCCGAGAACACCAGGGCCTTCAGGAATAGGGATGCGCGATATAAACAATATACGGTATAAACGATAGAAATATGCGCTATGATATAGATCTCTCGTCTACCGGCTAACCGCAGGAACGCTTGTTGATGACGTCACCAGCAGGCGCCGCGCCGCTGTTAGCTTACTGGAGCAACATGGCTGAGAGCGGTGCGCGTGAAGACGAGCTAGTGAAGAAAGCAGGAGCAAAGACGTCAATAATATGGACCTGGTTCGGGTTTAAGCAGTCAGACCATGAGCAGAAAAATGTCATCTGTAAAGTCTGTGGAGCGACAGTTCCTGCAAAGGGAGGTAATACGAGCAATTTGTTTTACCACCTTAAAACAAAGCATGTGCTTGAATACCAGCAATGCCAAGCGATGCAGCCGACTGCGAGTTCCAGTCAAAATAAAGCGAAGAAAAAGCAGGATTCCACGCAGACCTCAATTACGCAAGCATTTTCAAAATATTGCCCGTATGATAGAAAGACCCAGCGATGGACTGAAATTACCAGAGCCATAACAGAACATCTGTGCAAAGATATGGTTCCGTTTCAAACAGTGGAGAAAAGCGGCTTTCGAAGCATGATCAAAACCCTTGATCCGCGTTACGTTGTGCCAAGCCGCAAATACTTCACAGAAACAGAAATGCCGAAAATATATAACGAGCTCCGTGAGAAGGTTGAAAATGAGCTTCGTGACGTGAAACATTTTGCCACAACAACAGACTTGTGGTCGAGTCGCACCATGGAGCCCTATATAAGTCTGACGGTTCACTTTATTTCTGATGAATGGAAACTTTGCAGCCGGTGTCTGCAGACGTCATATTTCCCTGCTGAGCATACAGCTGAAGAGATAGCACAAGGACTTAAAGAAGCACTTGAATCGTGGGGTTTTAAAGAAGAAAATCAAGTGTGCATCACCACAGACAATGGAGCAAATATCGTGAAGGCAGTGGCTCTCAATGATTGGTCCAGGTTGCAGTGTTTTGGCCACAGGCTCCACCTCTCCATAGGTAAGTAAAAATAAATAAAAATAATAAAATATAAAACATTAACATCACATATTAGTTAATAAAAATATATGCTGAGTTCCATTTTTATTTAAAGATGTACATTTCCAAGCATTAAAGTTACTGTGTCTGCATAAATATAATAAAATAAAATATAAAACATTAACAAACATCACATATTAGTTAATGAAAATATATGCTGAGTTCCATTTTTATTTAAAGATGTACGTTTCCAAGCATTAAATTTACTGTGTCTGCATATATATATAAAAAATATATAAAACATTAACATCATCACATATTGGTTAATAAAAATATATGCTGAGTTCCATTTTTATTTAAAGATGTACGTTTCCAAGCATGAAAGTTACTGTGTCAGCATATATATAATAAAATAAAATATAAAACATTAACATCACATATTAGTTAATAAAAATATATGCTGAGTTGAGTTCCATTTTTACTTAAAGATGTACGTTTCCAGGCATTAAAGTTACTGTGTCTGCATATATATAATAAAACCAAGAATGAACTAATATTTAACTTCTTTATCTACAGAGAAAAGTGTGAAAGATCCCCGGACTGAGCGTGCCATTGGTACATGCAAGAAGATTGAGAGTGCCTTTTCCCATTCTTGGAAAAAGAAGAAAGAGCTGACCAAAGTCCAGGCAGAGCATCAACTTCCCTTTCATCGGCTCATCACGGAAACGCCAACAAGGTGGGGGTCACGCCAACAAATGATTCAGAGAGTGCTTGAACAGGAGAAGGCAATATGTCTGGTACTGAAAGCAGACAAGAAAACAAGACATCTTGTACCTACCTGGCAGGACATTGATGTCTTGGAGTCTGTAAGCAAGACCTTAGGCCCACTGCTGGAGTTCACAGACGCACTGTCTGGGGAACAGTATGTTAGTGTGTCATATCTGAAACCTGTTCTAGATCTTTTCAACAACACAGTTCTTGCTGCTGCTGAAAATGACACAGAACTGACCAAGGATATGAAAAAAGCCATTCTGCAGTATTTAAATGAGAAGTACTCCGACCCAGAAACAGAGGAACTGCTGGATATGGCCTCCTTCGTTGATCCACGGTTCAGAGATGCTTACATAGCTGATGACCGCAAGGAGTATGTCAAGACCAAAGCTGCAGCCGAAATTCAAGTGCTGCTGGAGATGCAACAAACAGTATCAGTCACTGAGTCATTCCCAAGCACAAACCCACAAGCAACAGGTGCAGAAGCTGCAGCTGCGTCTGGTGAAGCTCCTGATGTTCCAACCAGGGAAGCAAAGAAAGTAAAACGGAGTCTGGGAAGCTTTTTCAAAAAGAGCTCAAATCAGCCTGGTACAGCTGCTCTTTCTGACAGAGAAGCCATCGAAGTGGAGCTAAAGACTTACCTACAGGCACTGGAGGTTGATGGAGAAACAGACCCACTAGACTGGTGGAGAGTGCATCAGGTTAATTTTCCAAGAGTGGCAAAACTGGCCAAGAAATACCTTTGCATCCCAGCTACAAGTGCTCCCTCAGAAAGGGCATTTAGCACTGGTGGCAACATTGTTTCATGCCACAGATCTCTGTTAAAGCCAGAAACTGTGGACAAGCTTGTGTTCTTGGCCAACAACCTGTCGACTCCAACAAATGATAGCTAAATTTTGAGTTCAAGTTTGTGTTCAGTGTGCACTATTTTTTATGTAAAATGCTGCTCTGTTGGTGTGTTTTTTTTAGTTAGCTGACAATGGTTCAGCATAGCTTATTTAAACAAATGGCAAACATTTCATACATTTTGTACAGTTTTACACTGTAAGCAAGAAGCCTAATACTTGATTTATTTTGTGTGCAATTAAAAACTTATACTATTATTTCTAACAGATGACAGCTAAATTTTGAGTTTGAGTTCAAGTTTGTGTTCAGTGTGAACTATTTTTTATGTAAAATGCTGCTCTGTTGGTGTTTATTTTTTGCATTGGCTAAAAAAAATGTTTATACTTTATTTAAAACAAATAACTGATACATTTGCACTGTTTTGCACTAGAAGAAAGAAGCCTATACTTGATTATTATTGTTTTTTGTTTGTTTTTAAAAACTTTAGAACTAATATTTCTAACTAATTTTGGGTTTGAGTTCAAGTTTGAGTTCAAGTTTAAGCGTTCGCCGTTCAGTATGCACTATTTTATATTTAAAAAGCTGCTCTGTATCTCTTTATTTTTTGAGTTAGCTGACAATGGTTAATTATCAACATTTTTTTATAGCTGAATATTTCATACAATTTGAACTACAAGAAACAAGCCTATACTGTACTTGATTTCTTTTTTTTATAGAAACCTCTAGAAATAGTGTTTGACTCTTCTTGATTGAGATTATTTTGTGATACAACAGTTTTCAAAATAAATGTTGTCAAAAGAACACCCTATGCTTCTTTTTTTTCATTCCTATTGCGTTTTATACCAAAAACATATCGCGATATATATCGTTATCGCCACCCTTCACAATATATATCGTGATATGAATTTTAGGCCATATCGCACATTCCTAGTATGGACTACAGTATGTTCAGCCTTGCTACATTGTCCCCAGTTTGAGATATTTTTCTGACGTAACATTGCCGGAGTTACAAGCCGTCATTTCCGAAATTATTGAGAAGCTAATAGCCGATAGCACGACTTATTGGGTGAGTTTTACCACAGATACTTGGACGTTGTGTTAGACCCGTTAGCATGATTGGTCTTTCGGAACAACTTTGAACTTTAAAAAACTGTCCTTCATGCACAGGAGTGCAGAGGGTCCCACACTACAGCTAAAGGCCCCGGTATAGCTCTGCATATGGCAGTACGCCGCTGTACGCCGTACGTACGCAGAGGCACAAGCGTAGCCCCGCAGGGCATGTATGCGCCAAGCTCAACTTTTATGACCGCGTACGCAAGCGCGTTGTCTCACAATAAACTGCCTGGCGCCTGACTGTTTTGTATGAGACACAAATGTATTAAATTCCCCTTCTTCATCCCTGATCTGGACTTTTCTTTTGTTTTTTTGCCAAAAGTCAAGTGATCGCTTCCTCTTCCGCTGACTCCATGACTGAAATGATGAGGAAATGAATGAATTTGTCACGAGCGAACTAAACTCATGTCCAACGTGGCTGCGCGAGGTTCTGCATATTTCCTGGTGTTCTGGTGTGCTGGACCAGCGCTCCCTGTTTTTATTTTATTTTTTAGAACTTTTTATTAACATATAAACACAGAACACCGCTGCGGCAGAAGCTGTGTGAAGTACCTTTTTTCCCCCACCCGACCTGTCAATTCAGTAGGCGTGTCAGCAAATGACCAATCAGCGACCTCAATTTGTCCCGTAGGTAAACGCTCCGCCCTGCTGTTGCTCAAATGACGTCAAGTATTTGGCAAAAACACGAGCATTAACGCGAGAACGAACGCAAAGCTATACTATGAACTGCCTGCGCACAGCACGCGCGCGTAGAGCGGCGTTCGGCAAAACGCAGAGCTATACCGGGGCCTTAAGAACCTAGAACAAGCCTCCACAAGTGAAACAGCATTGCAGGTGACTAATGCTAATAAAGAATAGGGATGTCCCGAGCTGATCACATGAACGGAAATCGGTCCCGATCATGTGGTTTCAGACTCGATTTGAATCGGGCGTTACACGCCGATCAGGGATCGGATATATATGTGTATATTTATTCTAAACACAAACAGGAATATTATATTAACTGTATGTTGTGTTACAGAGTCAAATTGTCTCGAAACAACACATGCACAATATTTTTGCAGCAATGCCTGCCGTAAAAAAGAAGCAGAACACGGCATTAGCTTGAAGTGGAGGCAGGCATGTCTGTCGTGTGGAGATATTTTAAAGTGGATGACAAAGATACTGTATTGAGTTTGCAAACTATGAGATTTGTAAAGTTCGTATTTCAAGAGGAGGTAAGGAAAAGGCTGCATTTAACACAACAAACCTGATAAGGCACCTCAAAAACAAACACCAGACACAATACACTGTTTAACCAGACATTTGTTTACATGCCTGCTCAGTATTTTAAGTTGAGCTGCTTATTTTAAATTAGACATTTTTATTTCATACTGTTGCACTAAACTTCATTGTGAAGAATTTATTTTAAATCTTATTACAGGTACTTGGTTGTTCAATCTACCTCACAGAAGTACTCTGTTAAATGTTAAGGTAAATAAAATAAAAATTAAGGGACATCTGGATCTGTTTCTTTTTTTCCTTAATTTTAAAAATGTATTTTAGAAGTATCGGATCGGGACTCGATATCGGCCAATAGTCAAATTAAAGGACTCGGACTCGGGGTCAGAAAAACTTGATAGGGACATCCCTAATAAAGAACATTTAACACTTTTCATTTAATATAAGTCAAAGTGCTATGCATATCATATGGCAATTACTGAATATATGTCACCAGCTCTTACAACTATGGGTGTAACGATACACAAAACTCACGAGACGAGAAAATCACAGATCTCGCGAGAACGAGACGAGATTTTAACATTAGTTCAAGAAAACTTCAAAGATCGGTTTTATGCCGCAAAAAGGCTTTTATTCTGTTTTAACATGTATTACAAACCCAACTGATGTCTTCATTTTACTGATTGAATCTCCTTAGACCTTAGAACGTTCAACTTTGTTAAAAAAAATAGATATTCACGCAGGACTTTCCAAAAATTGAACATAAATATCCGCATCAGCGCTGAATCTGCAGCCGTCACTCACCAGTGTTGCCAGATTGGGCGGTTCACCGCGATTTTCCTTCTGACTTTTGCGGGTAAAGATTGCTTTGGGTGGGTGGGACTCTATCTGGCAACACCGGTCACACCGGTGTTTACACGCGTGTCTTTACATTCGGGGCAGCGCCGGGACCCTCCATCAATGTAGAGGCGTCTGCGGGCGGCACCGGGACCCTCCATCAGTAGTTGGGGCGTCTTCTATAGCAACTTCATCCGGCGAAGCCATGCTGTCCGTGACGCTGACTTGCTAGGGGCTCTGCTAGCGCTAGCATTAGCATCTCGCGAGACAACGTTACCTCTCAACGAGAGATATCGCGGGAGTTTAATATCGCGAGATCTCGTACAACGAGATCTCGTTACATGCCTACTTACAACTGTTACACAATTTTTGTAGCAAATAAGCCTAAATAAGAGGGCTATGTTCTGACAAAGGAACGTACAAACCGGATTCCAAAAAAGTTGGGACACTAAACAAATTGTGAATAAAAACTGAATGCAATGATGTGGAGGTGCCAACATCTAATATTTTATTCAGAATAGAACACAAATCACAGATCAAAAGTTTAAACTGAGAGAATGTATCATTTTAAGGGAAAAATATGTTGTTTCAAAATTTCATGGCGTCAACAAATCCCAAAAAAGTTGGGACAAGTCCATTTTTACCACTGTGTGGCATCCCCCCTTCTTCTTACAACACTCAACAGACGTCTGGGGACAGAGGAGACCAGTTTCTCAAGTTTAGAAATAGGAATGCTCTACATTCATGTCTAATACAGGCCTCTAACTGTTCAATCGTCTTGGGCCTTCTTTGTCGCACCTTCCTCTTTATGATGCACCAAATGTTCTCTATAGGTGAAAGATCTGGACTGCAGGCTGGACATTTCAGTACCGGATCCTTCTCCTACGTAGCCATGATGTTGTGATTGCTGCAGAATGTGGTCTGGCATTATCTTGTTGAAAAATGCAGGGTCTTCCCTGAAAGAGATGACGTCTAGATGGAGCATATGTTGTTCTAGAACCTGAACATAGTTCTCTGCATTAATGGTGCCTTTCCAGACATGCAAGCTGCCCATGCCACAAGCGCTCATGCAACCCCATACCATCAGTGATGCAGGCTTCTGAACGGAGCGTTGATAACAACTTGGGCTATCCTTGTCCTCTCTGGTCCAGATGACATGGCGTCCCAGTGTTCCATAAAGAACTTCAAATCGTGACTCATCTGACACAGAACAGTCTTCCATTTTGCCACACTCCATTTTAAATGACCCCTGGCCCAGTGCAAACGTCTGAGCTTGTGGAGCTTGCTTAGAAATGGCTTCCTCTTTGCACTGTAGAGTTTCAGCTGGCAACGGCGGATGGCACGGTGGATTGTGTTCACTGACAATGCTTTCTGGAAGTATTCCTGAGCCCATTCTGTTATTTCCTTGACAGTGGCATTCCTGTTTGAGGTGCAGTGACGTTTAAGGGCCCGGAGATCACGAGCATCCAGTAGAGTTTTACGGCCTTGACCCTTACGCACAGCGATTGTTCCAGATTCTCTGAATCTTTTGATGATGTTATGCACGGTTGATGATGATAACTTAAAAGTCTTTGCTATTTTACGCTGGGTAACACCATTCTGGTATTGCTGCACTATCTTTCTGCACAACAATGGTGGAATTGGTGATCCTCTTACCATCTTGGCTTCTGAGAGACACTGACACTCTGAGAAGATATTTTTATACCCAATCCTGTTGTCACTTGACCTAATTAGTCTTAAGTGGTCTTCCAGCTGTTCCGAGATGGTGTAGAGGCAAGGCAGCCGGCTCAGGACCATAAGGTCTCGGGTTCGATCCCCGGTCACTGCATACCTCGTTGTGTCTCTGGGCAAGACATTTAACCCTGAGTTGCTCCCGGTAGGACTGGCAGCGCCTTGCATGGCAGTCTACCGCAACCGGTGTATGAATGTGTGTATGAATGGGTGGATGGTTGGTACTGTGAAGCGCTTTGGGGCCCCTCAAAGGGAGCTGGAAAGCGCTTTATAAGTAAGCTCCATTTACCATTTACCATACGCTCAATTTCCTTTTTCCAGCAACTTATTGCTACTTCTCCCAACTTTGTTGGGATTTGTTGACATTGTGAAATTTTGGATCAACATATTTTTAGTTTAAAATGTTACATTTACTCAGATTAAACTTTTGATCTGTCATCTATGTTCTATTACAAATAAAATATTGACTTTTGCCATCTCCACATCATTGCATTCAGTTTTTATTCAGAATTTGTTTAGTGTCCCAACTTTTTTGGAATCCGGTTTGTAAAAAAAAAAGCTAAATTTCCTTTTTCCAGCCACTACTACTACTTGTTCCAACTTTTTTGGAATTTGTTGACACTGTGAAATAGGGTTGGGCCATATCATATTGTTCACGATAATACCGGTAAAAAAAAAGCTTGCCCGGGCAAAACAAATGATATCATGATATTCTAATTTCATGACGTAATACGTCAGGGCGCCCCGACCCCTTAACAACCGATTGCTTTGAACGACCAAACCGAACTGCGCACCTCCCTCCACCTGTCGGTACTCGTGTAACGCTAATTAGTTATGCGCAATACTAGCTAACTAAAATACTATAAACAAACAACGCGCGTCTCAGCTTCTCTCCATCAATCTCTAAACTGCATGTACAGACAGCTCAACTGTCTCCCCTCCCCCCACCCCTCTCTGAGCTGTTGGTGCGGGCTGCGTCTCCCCAGCTCTAAACTGTTGGTAGAAACACGCACAGCTCAACTGTCTCTTGAGTTCCACAGTCGGTCCGCGGACCAAGAGGCAGGTGATCAGACAGATCAGTCAGATAAATTAATCATTCATGCATGAATAGATGAAACTGAAACACTAACAAGCTTCAGGGTAAGCTGATCACCTTGTTAACAAGTTCTGGAAGTTCAAGCTCATTTAAAGGCAACATATTTTGTTGTAGGTTTCATTTATGCTCAACAGATCTTAAAGGACAACACCCACCATGACACTAACAATTCACCATATTGTACAATTACTGTAATTTATTATTAGGTCTATTTTCATTTTTGCATTTGGGCCAGGCGAGGGTTAAAAAAAAAAAAAAAAACACTCCCGAATGAATCCGGAAACCTGGCCGAAGAGTCCCGAAGGGTCATGTGACTTTTGTTACATCGATCTCCACCCAGAAGGCAGAAGGTAGGAGTGAGTTTCCATGGAGGTTTATGAGAGCGAGTGGTAGTTAAAACTGCATATTTCCTGGTGCATTTGTGTGTATATGGACCAGCGCTCTGATTTTATTTATTATTTATTTTATAACACCGCTGCGGACCTGTTGCTGCTCTCATTCATTCTGCCCAGAGGAGCGAGCCGCGAGCGTCTCTGGCTCCTCGTTCCGCTGGTCACCTTTGAAGGTCCTCGTGCCGGTGTAATTTGCTCCCTTGAGTGTATGTACTGTATTTGCTCTCGTCAGCCTTGTTGCGGGGAGCAGGGTCGGGAAGCACGCGGGGAGCAGCGCGCAGAGCTCAGCTGCGCGGCTGGCTGCCTTTCTGGTCACGGGGGGAGAGAATAAAAAGTCGATGCGGAAATGAATGAATTTGTCGCGATCAAACGAATTAAACTAGTATGTCTAAGTGGATGCTCGCTCAGAATATGATAGACATGAGTGAGCGACAG
>JBBPBX010092181.1:0-13787 GCA_038048925.1 Garcialebias charrua
GGCAGAAATGGCTCTTTTGATCATAAAGGTTGCAGATCCCTGGGCTAGTGGGATGGCTCGGCGTACCCGGCAGAAAATGTCCCTTATTTTTAAATCCAAAACTTGACAGGTATGGTCGTCTAGATGTGACAGCCATCTTGAACTGAAATGACTCGGCTGCAGACGTTTGATGGCGTCCGGTTCTTCTGTGTGCTGACCCGGTTCTGTTTGTTTGATGGCGTCGGTTCTTCTGTGTGCTGACCCGGTTCTGTTCGTTTGATGGCGTCCGGTTCTTCTGTGTGCTGACCCGGTTCTGTTCGTTTGATGGCGTCCGGTTCTTCTGTGTGCTGACCCGGTTCTGTTCGTTTGATGGCGTCCGGTTCTTCTGTGTGCTGACCCGGTTCTGTTTGTTTGATGGCGTCCGGTTCTTCTGTGTGCTGACCCGGTTCTGTTCGTTTGATGGCGTCCGGTTCTTCTGTGTGCTGACCCGGTTCTGTTCGTTTGATGGCGTCCGGTTCTTCTGTGTGCTGACCCGGTTCTGTTCTGGGCTGACCCGGTTCTGTTCTGGTTCCAGGACAACATCCTGGTGGTGAGCGACACCATGAACCACCCCATGTCCATCGTCAGCTCCACCAAGAGCAGGTTAGAGTTCTGTTTTTAATTCACGTGAAGTTGAACACAAGTCTGTTTGAATCTGACCTTTGACCTCCCCTGACCTTTGACCCCCTCCACAGACTGGCCCTGCAGCACGGGGACGGTCATGTCATGGACTACCTGAGTCAGCCCGTCATCGACTACATCCTGCAGAGTCAGCTCTACATCAACGCCTCGGGATAGAACAAAGATGGAGGACCAGGGGGCGGGGCTTTAACATCTATCATCTATATAAATAGGCCCCTCCCCCTACAGAGAACTGGAACTTCCTTGTCTGTGTCAAACCTATACGCTCCCTCTGTGTCTCGTGACTTTAGGGTGGGGGGCGTTTTGTTTTAGCTTTAAGATTAGAGATGCATGACGGACAGCTCAGTGTGCACGGACTCTCCTCCGGTGCCGGGTCACGGGTCCAGAACCGTTAGAACAAACATGGATCCCTCTGCAGACAGGAAGGACTTGAAACTCGTTTTCAGCGGGTCACAGAATCAAAACCAAAGTTTAGTTTTTCAATCTGAACGTCTGGATTCATCGTGGTTAAAGTTATGTCTGGTTCTGGTTCTGGTTCCTCCTCCCGTCCGGTTGAAGGCTCTGAAGGGGTTTCTTCAGACCAGAGGTTCCTAAAGTCCACAAACACCAGGCCACCTTCAGGACCAGAACTTCAAACCGCTGTCTCAAAACATCTGTAAGCAGAACTGTCGGGAGGAATTTAGCTGAAAGTAAAAGTTGAAGTCCAGCAGCCGAAGTTCGCCCACTTTGGAACAAAGTCCTGTCACAAGTCTGAGAGTCTGGGTCAAGTCCTGGATCCAGACGGGCCAACAAGGTCCTGAAGAAGTTCTTCACCAGACCGTGGATCACATCTGAGAAGAATCCACCCGCACTGAAGTCGGAGGATAAAAACAGCTGGAGAGACCAGAGAGCAAAACAGCTGAAGAGACCAGAGAGCAAAACAGCTGAAGAGACCAGAGAGCAAAACCTGGACCTGCTGGACCCTCCAGAGCCTGGAACCAGGAGTGCTGATTCAGTTAAAAACATCTGGTTTAAACTGGTTCAAACTGGTTTAAACTGATTCAAACCAGCTGATGATGATGCCGAATTAAACTGGTTCAAACCAACTGATGATGATGCTGAATTAAACTGGTTTAAACCAGTTTAAAAACTGGTCTAAACCAGTTTAAACAGGTTGAACCTGTCTAAACTGGTTCAGACTGGCTGAATCTGGTTTAAACCAGCTGATGATGATGCCGAATTGAACTGGTTCAAACCGGCTGAAGATGATGCCGAATTAAGCTGGTTTTAACCAGTTTAAAAACTGGTCTTTAAAACCAGTTTAAACAGGTTTAACCTGTCTAAACTGGTTCAAACCGGTTTTAACTGGTTTTAACCGACTGAAGATGATGCTGAATTAAACTGGTCTAAACCAGTTTAAACAGGTTAAACAATTAAACTGGTTAAAACTGGTTTACAATGATTCAAACCAGCTGATGATGATGCCGAATTAAACTGGTCTAAACCAGTTTAAACAGGTTGGGCCTGTCTAAACCGGTTCAAACTGGTTAAACCGGCTGAAGATGATGCCAAATTAAACTGGTTTTAACCAGTTTAAAAACTGGTCTAAACCAGTTTAAACAGGTTTAACCTGTCTAAACTAGTTCAAACTGTTTTAAAATTATTCAACCCAGCTGACCACTGGTTTAAACCAGTTTAAAAACGGTCTAAACCAGTTTAAACTGGTTAAACTAATCTAAACTGGTTCAAACTGGTTTAAAATGATTCAAATCAGCTGTTGATGATGCTGAATTAAAATGGTTCAAACAGGCTGAAGATGATGCCGAATTAAACTGGTTCAAACCGGCTGAAGATGATGCAGAATTAAACTGTTTTGAGCCAGTTTAAAAACTTGTCTAAACCAGTTTATATTTGGTTAATCCAGTTTAAACAGTTTGAACCCGTCTAAACTGGTTCAAACTGGTTGAATCTGGTTTAAACCAGAATCACCAGACTAAAAACATCCTGTTTGAATTTATTAATTTTTTTTAAACCAGTTTATGGTTTAAATGGTTCAAACCAGTTTAAAAACTGGTCTAAACCAGTTTAAATTTGGTTAATCCAGTTTAAACAGGTTGAACCCGTCTAAACTGATTCAAACTGGCTGAATCTGGTTTAAACCAGGATCACCAGACTAAAAACATCCTGTTTAAATTTATTTAAATTTTTTAAAACAGTTTATGGTTTAAATGGTTCAAACCAGTTTAAAAACGGGTCTAAACCAGTTTAAATTTGGTTAAACCAGTTTAAACAGGTTGAACCCATCTAAAATGGTTCAAACTGGCTGAATCTTGTTTAAACCAGGATCACCAGACTAAAAACATCCTGTTTAAATTTATTTAAACCAGTTTATGGTTTAAATGGTTCAAATCAGTTTAAAAACTGGTCTAAACCAGTTTAAATTTGGTTAATCCAGTTTAAACAGGTTGAACCCGTCTAAACTGGTTCAGACTGGCTGAATCTGGTTTAAACCAGGATCACCAGACTAAAAACATCCTGTTTAAATTTATTTAAATTGTTTAAACCAGTTTATGGTTTAAATGGTTCAAACCGGTTTAAAAACTGGTCTAAACCAGTTTAAATTTGGTTAATCCAGTTTAAACATGTTGAACCCGTCTAAACTGGTTCAGACTGGCTGAAGCTGGTTTAAACCAGGATCACCAGACTAAAAACATCCTGTTTAAATTTATTTAAATTGTTTAAACCAGTTTATGGTTTAAATGGTTCAAACCAGTTTAAAAACTTGTCTAAACCAGTTTAAATTTGGTTAATCCAGTTTAAACATGTTGAACCCGTCTAAACTGGTTCAGACTGGCTGAATCTGGTTTAAACCAGGATCACCAGACTAAAAACATCCTGCTTGAATTTATTTAAATATTTTAAACCAGTTTATGGTTTAAATGGTTCAAACCAGTTTAAAAACTGAAAGTTATGCACCATAACTCGTTCCCTGAAGGAAGGGAACGAGGTGCAACATATCACTATGGGAAATTGTGCCTGCGCAGTTTACCTGAAGGAATACAATCACGCCTTTATGGCAGGGGCATCAGCGTCGCGCCAGAGGCCCCGCCCTCTGGGTACTTAAGCCGCTGATGCCCATCCATCGATCTCCAGAATGCATTTCACCGAGCTTTCAGCATTGAAAGGGCCAGGTATGTTGCACCTCGTTTCCTTCCGTCAGGGAACATGAGTTATGGTGCATAACTTTCAGCATTGAAAGGATCAGGACCCTTATCAGTCTTGTCACTCGGTGCAACATATCACTATGGGAACGTAATTCATTCACGCCCTTGAAATGCTCAGTAAAATGCATCCTAGTGTGAACGTCCGCCTTTGTTCAATAGGCATCTCAAGGCCGATTTCTACTGTGTAAAGGACAGCCTGAGTGACATCACACGCAGTAACATCCAAACTGTAATGCTTTGCAAACGTGTTCATTGAGCTCCAGTTCGCAGCAGCGCAAATGTCTGCAACTGGTACACCCTTGAACAGTGACCACGAGGTGGCCAAGCCCCGAGTAGAGTGGGCACGCACTCCAGAGGGCACCTGTTGACCTTTGCTACTGTACGCCCTTTTAATGGCCTCAGTCACCTAGTGTGAGAGGCACTGTTTTGATAGGGCCTTTCCCATAGCTGGTGCAGCAAAGCACACAAACAGTTGATTTGTTTTTCTCCATTCAGTTGTTCTCTGCATGTAAGTGCTTAAAGCTCTCACGGGGCAGAGAGCCTTCAGCCTTTCCTGTTCCTGAGTGAGGATAGAAGCAGGTGGAAAAGAAGAGAGTTCAAAGTCCAGACTTCTGGGGTTTAAAGTCAAAACTTTGGGAATATATGCAGGATTAGACCTTAGGGTGACCTTTGACCCGTCAGGGGCAAACCTGGTGCACATTGGCTGTACGGACAAAGCGTGGAGGTCACCCACACGTTTTGCCAAGCAAAGAGCCAGGAGAATAGCGGTCTTATAAGATAATAAATCTATCTTAATGTCGCTCAGTGGTTCGAATGGGGGATCACAGAGAGCCCCCAAGACATGCTAAGATCCCATCCAGGGGTCAAAATCCTGCTGGGGGGCCTCCTCCTTAGCACGCCCTTCATAAATCTTATTATGAGCAGATGCGCGCCAGGCGTCCTGCTTCCCCAGCCCTCGTGACAAGCTGAAATTGCAGATAGGAACACCTTAATCGTTGAGAAAGAACGACCTTTCTCCAGCAAGTCCTGAAGAAAGGTGAGGAGCTGGGTCAAGTCACATGAATAAGAAATAATATTTATTTCTGTGCACCAAGCTTCAAAAATATGCCATTTCCGGGCGTAGAGAGACTGTTGACAGAGCACGTGCATTTTGAATGGTTTTTACCACGTTCTCTGGCAGGCCTGAGGCCATCAGTCGGTTCTTCTCTGCCACCAAGCTGAAATTAGCCTTAGTTCTCAGCCTAATTGGTGAACCTGTTCCTTCTGGTGACGTAGAAGGTCCCTGGGGAGGAGCAGGTGGTGGAACCATCTCTCCCTCAGAAACCCTGATTTCAGTGGTCCTTTGAAGGTCAACCAGGTTAGGAAGAGGACCTTCCCGCAGACGTACCTCCATACTACTCTGACCGAGAGTGTTTGGAGGCAGAGGCAGTCTGCTGTCATTATTAGATAAAAACTGAACAGAATGTCTATTTTTCCTCTTTTTGTTGGGGGGGTCATGGGTCGGGGAGGATGGACGTTTTGTAAACGAGCAGATCTCCTGACTCCAGCCCGTTTCCTGTTTGGGTCAGCGCAGTGAGTGCGGTCACACGCTACAGGATCACTGTTTGAGCATGACGTGTCGCCCATTGAAAACAAGGGGACAGCTTCAGCACGAGAATGTGGAGATGGTCTTTTGTGTTGAGCAGATTTTAAATTGATCGGTGACAGAGAGTTCAGTCCTCTTCGATTAAAAGGAAGAGGGGTCTGATTTAGCCCTGGTGCCATTTCACACGCTACAGTTTCATCATGACATGGCGAAGGTTCTCCTGGGGATGCCCACCCGGAGAGCTTCAGCCTGTTTGCGCCTCTGGTCCAGCCTGGTCTGAATTCGATAGAGCGCTTTTCCAAAAAGCCCCGTCGGTTCTATTGAATGGTGGAGAAAAGGAATTTTCTGTCCCTCCAGGAGGTCAGTTAAGGTCATCCACAGATGGCGTATTGCGATGACCACCTCAGCCATTCCTCTGCCCTGTGCAACAGCTGCTGTCCCCATCATGCGGAGCACAAAGTCTGTTGCACTGCGGGCTTCATCCAGCAGCTCAGCGGCAGCTTGCTTGTCTGACGTTACCAGTAGCTCCTGTAGTTTTTCAGCCAGGTACGCCTGCATCATTGCGGACGCGTTCATCGCACGCACTGTGAGGCCCTGAGCCCTGTAGCATTTCTTAAGCAGAGAAGCCGAGGCTCGACAAGCTTTGCTGGGGAGAGTTGGTTTTTTTCCCGGATGACTTGGGAGCCAGATGAGACGCCAACGTGTCCTCAATTTGAGGCACGTTGGCTATTCCCACTTCATCCATCCCATCCACGTCGAGAAACTGCGAGAGCGGCAGCAGCATGGGAGCCCTGGGTTGAGACCAGGTGCGAGTCAGCTCTGTAAGGAAGTCTGGAAAGACGGGCATCCTTTGCCTCGTGGCGGCCTGTTGCTTTGAATAAAAATAATTTCCTGCCAACCTCGTGACTTGTTGACGAGGTGGAGGCTCCGGCCATGGGATCTGCAGTGCGTCTGCTGCTCTGTGACACAAGTCGAACAGAGCAAAGATGGAAAAGTCCGTCTCCGGGAGCACAGGTACCGGGGTGCGGGAGAGGTCTTCTCCCTGTTCCCCATACCCGACGTCGGCTTCGTCCGCAGAAAATTCACCTGAGGCTGAAATCGAGATCTCGTCCTCGTTCATCATGCCTCGAGTGTCAAATTCGACAGTTAAGTCCACCATGGGGGCCAGCACATCTGGGCTGTCACCCCATTCGACTCGGGTGCTGTCATCCAAAGCCATGCTCTCGAGCTCCGGCGTGGGAGTCAGAGGCTCAGTGGTGTCCGGGTCTGCTGGCGCCGCAGCAGCCCCCATAGCCTTGGCGACGAAGTCCGCCCGGTGCCTCCTCACCGCCTCCAGCATCTGGCTGCAGTGTGGGCAAGACTTGGGTGCGTCCAGTGCCATGTTCGCGTGCAGCATCCCCAAGCAGACGGGACAGGCCTCGTGGGTGTCCGTCGCTGAGAGGGAAAAACCACATCCGCTGGGGCAGGCGCGAGGTCGGACTCGCCGTCCTGCTGGCCTTTTTTGGAAGTCTTGTCTTTCGCTTTCCTTTCTCCGGAGGCATGTCCGAGATAAGACAAGCGAGTCCTTCCAAGATCTTTTTTCTTCTTATTTGAGACGTCTCCTCCATCGCGTCGCTTTCGCTGGCTAGCCTTGCTACGAATTAGCAAAGGTAGCGGTGTGACGCAGTTAGCACCGTCGAGCGAAGCAGTCTGCGGAAAGAGGAGAAGAAAAAACTTTGGGGTTAAGGAAAAATGTGCCGGACTAGCTTTCGCTAGCCCAGCAGTACGCAAGAATAATTCTCTGTAAGCTCTGTGTAGGGAGCAAGCTCACCTCTGGTCGAGCGATGAAGCAACAGAGAAGTCCCGTGAAGAGAGAGAGTTCAGGTTTAAGCGAGGTGAAGGGCAATAAGAGATCGATGGATGGGCGTCAGCGGCTTAAGTACCCAGAGGGCGGGGCCTCTGGCGCGACGCTGACGCCCCTGCCATAAAGGCGTGATTGTATTCCTTCAGGTAAACTGCGCGGGCGCAATTTCCCATAGTGATATGTTGCACCGAGTGACAAGACTGATAAGGGAACTGGTCTAAACCAGTTTAAATTTGGTTAATTCTGTTTAAATAGGTTGAACCCGTCTAAACTGGTTGAGACTGGCTGAATCTGGTTTAAACCAGGATCACCAGACTAAAAACATCCTGTTTAAATTTATTTAAAAAAAATTAAACCAGTTTATGTTTTAAATGGTTCAAACCAGTTTAGAAACTGGTCTAAACCAGTTTAAAATTGGTTAATCCAGTTGGGTGAACCCATCTAAACTGGTTCAGACTGGATGAATCTGGTTTAAACCAGGATCACCAGACTAAAAAACATCCTGTTTAAATTTATTTAAATTGTTTAAATGGTTTCAACCATTTAAACTGGATGTTTTTAGTTGGTGACTGGATGTGATCGAGCTAACCAGATGTTGAAAACTTCTTTCCATCTGTTCTTCTAACAGAAATAAACAAAAACATAAACGGAAACAATTTCAGATGTTGGCCTGAGCTCAGTTCAAGTTCTGATGGTTCTGAAACCAAAAAGGTCCAGTTGAGAGGAAGGAAACCAGAACAACAGCCATTTGTTTACAAGTAAACAAATCACCAAATGATTTGTAAACACTTGGAGTCTCCATGTTGACTGCTGGACCGTCAGCAAAATAATTTGATCTCTCATCTCCGGATCAGAACCGACCGGTGACCCAACTGGAGTTCTGTTTGTTTGTTTTTTTGTTTGTTTGTTACAGAGCTGAAGGGTTCTGGTGTTTTCACCTGCAGGGTTACCATGGCAACAGCCCTGAGGTTAAGTATAAAGAGTTCAAACACCTGATGAAGATGATGAAGAGTTTAAAGACCTGATGATGACGATGAAGATGATGATGAGGAGTTTAAAGACCTGATGATGACAATGATGATGAAGAGTTTAAAGACCTTAATGATGATGATGAAGATTATTATGATGAAGAAGATGAAGATGAAGATCTGTTTTTCTCTGCATGCTGTTCTGTGGTTCTGGCATGAAGCTTCCTGCCTCCTTGTTTTCAGGTCTCTTGTGAACGTGTTTGGATACAAACAGATTTTTCAGTAAATATGAACTTGTGGAAGCTTCAGTGGAGACGATGTTCTTGAGATGTTCATGAGATGTTCTTGAGATGTTCTTGAGATGTTCTTGAGATGATCTTGAACTCGCTGTAGATGAGTTCATCACTGTATTTTCCCCACGGAGGAGCTGAAACTCAAACTCTTCTGATCTGCTTACACATCCAACTGTAAACCATTCCATGTGGTTTTATTTGTGGGCAGAGTTATCAACACAAATCCTTTGTTTGTTTGTTTGTTTGTTTATTTGTTTTGACAACATTTACACCTGCTGGCAAAATAAAAATGTCTTCTAAGAAATCAACATAACTCCATGTCTGCTGGTTATTTTAGCACTGCCTTTGTTCTAAAACCTCCAGATGTTCTGCACTGATAGAATCTTTCCAGATGTGTCAGCTGCCCATGTTAGAGGCACTAATGTTCCCCCATACCATCAGAGAGGCAGCTGTTCGAACTAGAGCCCGGACGATACATCTGAAGGGCTGATATTTTACAGATGTATGTCTTTGGGGATCTATCAGTATTGGTGATCATTGTCCCATATGCACAGATATCAGTGTTGGGTGTAACGCGTTACTTAGTAACGCGTTACAGTAATGCCATTACATTTTTCAGTAACGTAGTAGTGTAACGCACTACTTTGAAAATGCCTGTAATATATTACAGTTACTAACAAAACCTTACATTCGTTACTTGCGTTACAATCAGGACCTTTCGGAGAATAGTTTTATTTATTTATTTTATTTTACCTTTCGGAGAAGAGTTGTGGCGAGGACGACGGAGCAGACCATAGACATTATATATAGATATCTATGGAGCAGACTGTCACGTGGGGAAAACAAAGACGTACGCGATGACGTCGGAACGTCATACGTCAACGTACATAGACATATAAAGGTACATAGACATACGGCAATGTCATTTTATGGATGGAAGTATTCATATTATTTTTCTTTTGTCACGAGAAAGGACAAGAACATTACAGTAGTGTGCAAGCTATGTCTGGGCCACAACAAGACACTGTCTACTGCTGCGAACTCGACGTCAAATCTTTACAAGCATTTACAAAGACAACACGCTAATGCTAAGCTAGCTGCTAAAGAGCCGCAGAGGGATGGTGCAAGTTTGATGCCACCACCGTTTAAGCAGGCTCGGCTTGAATTTCACCGCCAGGCAACCACTACAAAGGCTGAGGTAAACAAACTTGTAAACAAACATTTCAGATGTTTTATTTTTTATTTTGTTTTATTTTTTTAAAACATAAGTTTTACATTTTGAATGGCACGTTTACATATGCATTGTGCTTGTTATGTAGCACTGCTGTTTTACTTTTTCATCAAAAATGAGTGTCAAAAAGATCTCTAATATCATTATTGAAAGATAAAAATTAATACAGGTTAAATCTCAGGTATTAGAGTAATCCGAAAGTAATGTAACTAAGTTACTTTCAGAACTGAGTAACTAAGTAGTGTAATATGTTACTTTTTTAAAAAGTAACTAGTAATGTGTAACTAATTACTTATTTTGGGTAACTACCCCAACACTGACAGATATATAAAACATACTTTTCACCTTTAAAAGGCTGTAACGAGCTGTATTTATACAATGTATCCAGCAGAGGGCACAGGAAGATCACTTTCAAGTCATGCCCATTCACTTAAGTTTCACTTTCAGCACAGCCGAAGCAGCTAGCAATACAGTGATTATCCTGATGCTGCTCAATAATCCAGGTAGAAAAATCTAAAGAAGTTAAGTCTAGTCCTCTGGACATTCAAAACATTTAAAAAAATTCTAGGTGGCGTTCTTGAGCCGTTTCTGTTGCGATTTTTTTCCACACTCCCAAAATACATAAATCTTCACCAGTCCTGATGCAGCTGCCAAATTTGGTGAGTTGTGGGAGATGAAAGGCCCAAAAAGGCCAATTCATTTGGCGGAAAAAATTGCAGGTTAGGCCTGAACAGAGCGATTACAATAGGCCTTTGCAACGCTTTGCTGCTCGGGCCTAAAAATTGTAGAAATGTTTCATCTTTCCTCCAAAATACTTCTTCAGTCTGAGGTGCTGTATTCAGCTCAGTCTTATAAATAGAACCTTCTCACAAACTGTGTTTCCATCAAGGTTTCTTGATGCGCATTTTGAAGTATCGCATCAGAAAAGGTGAATGGAAACGGCACGATTCGAATTAACTTCCTCTAATTCGCAAAAAAGTTGATACGCTCGCTTGAGGTGGTTTTTGGGTTTTTCGAAACAGAGCTGATGCGCAAAACGAGATGGAAACAGATTTGCCGACTCAGTTCTGACGTAGCGAACATTCACGTTATGTGAATGATCAGCTGTTTCCGCTGTAACATCGCTAAAACTAGTTGGCATGACAGAATAAATACAACTTACCCGATAGCAACATTTTCCTGAAATATTCTCGCCATTTTGCCGAGATGTGTGGTTCGGTTCCGGTTTTCAACCGCTACTTCCTGTTTACTGTAGACGTGCGTAACGCTGATGTCTGACGTAATGCCTGGTGGATTCGCTTCAAGCCAGTTGATGGAAACACTTCTGATTCGCATTAATTTTTATTTACATTTTTGCGAATTTTCAAAAATTCGCACAAAATTCGAATTGAAAATAGATGGAAACACGGCTACAGTGGATCAACCAGTTTGCTGCTGACAGTCAAAACCAACTGCTCACATGATCAAGGAGGACCATCAGTCTAAAGATGGATCGTTATCCACTGTGAGAAGGTTCTATTTATAAGACTGAACTGAATACAGCACCTCAGACTGAAGACCATGACCCATGACCATCGACCATGAGATCCTCATTACTAGGTTGGAGCAGTGGGTGGGCATCACAGGATCAGCCCTCAATTGGTTCAGATCATACCTCACTGAAAGAACCTTTTATGTTTCCATCAAATATTTTAGTTCTGCAGCGGCGGCACTTAAATGGGGGGTTCCGCAGGGGTCCATCCTGGGTCCTCGGCCATTCTCTTTATACCTGCTGCCACTTGGTGCTATTTTCCGGAAACACAACATACCTTTCCACTTCTACGCCGATGACTGTCAAATTTACTTCCCCCTAAGACACAATGGTACATGCTCTATTCAACCTCTGCTCGACTGCCTGGCTGACATCAGGGACTGGATGGCTTTAAATTTCTTAAGTTTCAATGAAAATAAGTCTGAAGCCATGTTGTTCCCTCCCAACAACACAATCTCGAACCACTGCATCGACCGTTTTTTTAGTTTTCACAACTAAAATACTCTAAGCATTATGGGAAAGACAACAAAATCCACTGCCTTACTGGTTAAGGGAGTGGCTGTGTTGTATTTCCCATCATGCTTAGCGTTTTTTTAGTTTTTCCAACTGAATCATGAGAAAGAAGGACGTGTGGGGTGAGGAGATGCCTCCTGTTAGCTGCTAAAGTTTAGTTTTTTCTGTTGTGAGGCCCAAAGTGTCATCATTGGGTTTAACTCACACACTGTTAAAGCAGTCACAGCTTGTGATTGAACATAAATACTCTTTGAAACTGGATCGGAAAATATCGGCAGGTTGGAACCGATACCAGATACTGAAACTTTGCTGGTATCGGATACTGATACCGATGCTGGATCGGATCGGTCCCATCCCTACATAATACATTAAACTCTTTATGTCTTAATAAAGACAAAGAGAAGTCACACACACAATAATGTAAAGAATCTTAAGCAGGGCAGTAAGAGACCTTGGGGCCGCTCATAACTGTTGTCCTGGCAACCAGGACTTTATCAGTAGAACAGCCAATCACACACCAGAAGAAGCTGCATATTATCACACAACAACTAGGGAGATTCAGCATTCTTGGAGGACCTCGGGCGCGACAGGTCTG
Organism: Garcialebias charrua; assembly: GCA_038048925.1. Lineage (NCBI taxonomy): Eukaryota > Metazoa > Chordata > Actinopteri > Cyprinodontiformes > Rivulidae > Garcialebias > Garcialebias charrua. Next base: position 12,423 of record JBBPBX010092181.1, read on the forward strand.
CGTTTGCTCATCCATTCTCTGTGCACAAAGAATTGACCTATTTCTTGCTGAACTCTGATTATTCTGTTTTAACCTGTGTCTGTCAATAAATCTTTATCATTTTTAAGACATGTCTGATCATTGAACACAGTTTGAAATCCCTTCAAATGGTGACCCGACGTTCTGTCAGCCGTGTCTATCTGATTGGGAAGGACGAAGACTGCTTCCTGATCTGAGTGCAGCGGAGCTCCATAACAACAAATAAGGTGAGTCATGCTGAGAATTACTCTGAAATGACGATTTGGCCCACTATCCAAATTACTCTGCACTCTGGTCAAAGAGCGATCTCGTGATAAAGATCTGCTTATTTAAGTTAAAATACTCTGGATTTGGCCTGACGCAGGTTACAGTTTAACCAGACTCGTTTGGGTGCGGGGCGCTCCCCGTCGCCCGGTGTTCACACCGAGGCACGTGTGTGTGTGTTTCGCGTGCTCGTTGAGTTTTGCTTCGTGTGTCGTGCGTTCGTTTTACATATTTTATTACTTACTTTTTGGGGGTAGACGTGTTAGATTCGGTCATGAGTAACATTCTGTGGCTACCGGATTCACGGGGGCGGGGTAACTCCCGTCTGGTGTCCGTAGGGGGGAAACAGAACCTCATTGACTAGTTTTGTTTCACGTTTCCGGGTGCGTTCGATTGTCGAGTAGCTGGATTGACTTGTCTGACACCTTACTTATGTCAGTTTTTTCAGATTGTGTAGATCCTGCTGTTCCTGCACAAAACAAACAGGATGTCCTACGGTCCTCTGATCTGTTGCTGCCAATCACTCGTGCCCGCCTGTGTGCTGCCCAGAAGACTGACCCAACACTGCAAAAATGTTTTGCAGGGGTGGTAAGTGCTGATAGAGCTAGAGATGAGTCAATGGCTTTCTTCATTAATGATAGAGTCCTTCTTCGTAAGTGGTGTCCAGTTGTTTTACCTGATTCTGATTGGAATATAGTTGAACAGATAGTAGTACCTTCAGTTTATCGGAAACAAATTTTGTCTTTGGCCCATGAAAGTCAGTGGTCAGGACATTTAGGTGTAACAAAAACATATCAGCTCATTCTCAAACATTTTTACTGGCCTGGGTTAAAAACAGATGTAACTCAGTTTTGTCGCAGTTGTCATGTCTGCCAGATGGCTGGAAAACCTAACCAACCAATACCCCATTGTCCACTACAACCAATTCCTGCTGTGGGAGAACCTTTTGAATGCATTATAATGGATTGTGTTGGACCACTACCTCGCACAAAAGCTGGAAATCAGTTTTTGCTTACATTAATGTGTGCTTCAACTCGTTACCCTGAGGCCATCCCACTACGAAAAATTACTTCCAGCTCAGTT
>JBBPBX010092182.1:0-13787 GCA_038048925.1 Garcialebias charrua
GAACAGGGGGTGGAAAAAAAACCTGACCTAAACAAGGTCATAAATAAAACAAAAATTAGCATAACTATATACAGGACTATTTAAACATTCACAAAAAACAAATAAAATAATTCCAGCAAGTATTTTTCAAGAATCATTCAAATGAACTTCAACTCAAGGATCACATCAACAGTACAGATCAAACCAAAGTTTCAGATCAAATTAAAGTTCATATCCAATTACTGTAATGTTACAGATCAAATTTTACAGTGCACTTCCAAGTCTTATCCATATTTAATCAATAAGAGTCAATTTAAGCTTAATTTACGTCAGTATTATCTCAATAAACAAATAGTAATTTCTTTTGTTGCGCAACTCAAAAGAAATTAACCAATTCCAGATTTCTATAGGCCGTCAATAAATTTAATGAAAAGTAACTACAGTTATCCTTAAAAGGATGAAATTACAAAAAGCAAAGGCTCTATTCAATACTTTACGTATATATCTTCCATTCGGCCACAAACTTAACAAAAATAATAATGATCTTTCGATCACTAAGACCACTTTTAATCTTAAATACATGGATGGAGTGGGCGTGTCGCCACCGTATTTCTATTTCATAAAAAAGGACCCAAATACATAAGACAAACGACTCACCGTCGAGTGGTTGATACAAAACACTTAATAAATTCCTCCGGTCGTGTTAATTGGCTTGATACAGCGTGTTTCTCCCATGGATTATGAAGACGCCGAGCTCAAGCAGCCAGCCACAGCGTCAGCAGCACAACTATGACGGAACACCCGAGCTCACCTCTGACCCGGAATTTAAAGCGTGCCGTCAATTTGTCCCTTTCAAAATAAAATGCAGGTTAATTATTTTGTGCAGGTTACACTCTCCCCTCCTGATCCCATGTACGTCCTCGTACATGTACCAGGCTGGCAGCAAACTGGTGGCTGACTGGGGAATGGAGCGATCAACTGTTCTTCTTCGTCTTCTTGGAGGGCGAAGGAGAAAGCAGAACTTAACCCATGTAACAAGGTCTGGATGCTTTTCAAAAATGGTTTGCCAGGTCCAGTATACTGTAGCCGATCAGGTGGATTTCTTGTGCGGCTAGAACGTCTCATGGGTTGGTCATCAGTATCCAGCGATACTGTCTCCAATGGTGAGTGAGGTTCTTCAGCATAGCTGGGAATGTCTGGCACGTCTGCATTGTCATACTCTGGAGCATCAGGATCTGGAAAAAGACTTCCTTCAACTCTGGAGAACTCTGCAGGATTGATTTGTTCAAGGTCAATTTCAGGTTCCTCACTGCCCATTGCTAGTCGTTCCTTTTTAACAGATGTGGGTTCATCTTCCTTAGCATCACCCTTTTCCTCAGTAACATATACTGGAAGTTGTGGGACAGACGGATCAGTGCTTTGGACAGACTGCTCGGCAGGAGGTAGGTCAATGTCAATCATTAATTTTACAGGTTCAAAAGATGATGGAATGTGCAGAGGTGGATTGATTAGTTCATCCTCTGATAGATCATCATCATCAGCAGATACTAGAGAGGACACAGGAGATTTCTTTTTGTCTCTGGCAGGTATTCCTTTCTCAGGAACAGGCAAGTACCCACATGGCAATAAAAGGTCTCGATGCAGGGTTCTTAGTGGTTTGTTCTGGCCTTCTGGTCTGACTGTGTATACAGGAAGATTGCCGGCTTTCTTCACAACAATATATACAGACGACTCCCACTTATCTGCGAGTTTGTGTTTGCCCCTTATTCGCACGTTCCTCACCAAAACTCTGTCTCCAATGTCCAGTTCTGATGCAGTAACTTTCCGGTCAAATCGGGTCTTGTTACGTTGCATCACCTTAGCCGAGTTCCTACTGGCCAGTTTGTAACTTTCCTCCAGTTGGGACTTTAACTTCTGCACATATTGTGTGTGGGAGGTAAATCCATCCTTACTTAATGGCAGTCCAAAGGCTAAGTCCACTGGTAGGCGAGGTTGGCGTCCGAACATCAGCTCATATGGTGAATATCCTGTAACATCATTTTTCGTGCAGTTGTAGGCATGCACTAGCGGTTTTACAAAGTCTTTCCAATGAGTTTTTTCCTTTTCAGTTAACGTTCCCAGCATGTCCAGCAGTGTTCGATTAAAGCGTTCAACAGGATTTCCTCTTGGATGGTATGGAGTGGTTCTTATTTTGTGGATGTTGGTCATTTTGCAGAGCTCTTGAACGATTCGTGATTCAAAATCCGAACCCTGATCACTGTGCAACTTTTCCGGGATGCCATAATGCAGAAGGAAATTGTCCCACAAACACTTGGCAACAGTGATAGCTTTTTGGTTTGGAGTAGGTACAGCAATGGCATACTTTGTGAAGTGGTCTGTTATGACAAGAATGTCTTTGACTCTGCGATCCGGTTCTACAGAGAGGAAATCCATACACACCAACTCTAAAGGATGAGTGGTTTGGATGTTGACCAAAGGTGCAGCTCGCTCAGGCAATGATTTGCGTCTCACACACCTTTCACAGGTTCTGACTTTGTTAACAACATCGATGTACATTCTGGGCCAGTAAAAACGGGAACGAACTAAGTCGAGAGTTCTTTCAATTCCCATGTGGCCCATTTGGTTATGCAGTTGGTGAAGCACATCAACTCGATACTCCTCGGGTAATACGAGTTGGTATCTTGGTTCACTTCCCACTTGTCTCCTCCTAACGAGAAGGTTGTTTTGGAGCTCCATTTTGTTTACTTCTCGGAGTAGAAGGGACAGTTCAGGAAGTTCTTCCCTCACCGATGGTGATGGTGACTCTCCTCGTTCCAGCTGAGCTATGACATGGCGGATAACAGGGTCGTCACGCTGTTTGGCCGCAATGTCATCCGCTGAGAACCCAGGAAGTAAAAGGGAACTGAACTGTTCATCATCAGTGAAACTATCAGGTAGACTATTTACATAGGTGGACAAAGACAACACTAGAGCATTGTCATGCTGTGTATCTGAGCTGTATATCAGGTGACGAGCACAAACTGCTTCGATGGTGTATGGATCAATGGAAACATAATCTGGTTCATTGAGGTGTTGCTGGGCAAATTTCAGAACTCGTTCATGTTCCTTCCGGGAGGTAGGATCATCAGACAGCTCACCCTGAGGTCGACGAGACAATCCATCAGCATCCATGTTCTGCTTTCCAGCTCTGTAAATGATCTTGAATGTGAAGGTAGACAAAGCTGAAAGCCACCTGTAACTGGTAGCGTCGAGTTTTGCTGAAGATAACAGGTAAGTTAGTGGATTGCTGTCTGTGACCACTGTGAACTGAGCACCATAAAGATAGTCATTAAATTTCTCTGTCACTGCCCATTTCAGAGCGAGAAACTCCAATTTATGAGCAGGATACCTGGACTCACTCCGCGAGAGGCCTCTGCTGGCATATGCCACAACTCTGTTCTTTCCATCCTGCTCTTGATACAACACCGCTCCAAGACCAGTGGAACTGGCATCGGTGTGGAGTGTGTAAGGCTTTTGTGGATCAGCAAATGCCAGTACAGGAGCAGAAGTTAGTTTTTCAATGATGGTTTCAAAAGCCTGCTGGCACACGGATGTCCACCGTCCTCCAAAAGGTGATTTGGGGTTCAGGTAATTCTCTGGTTTTACAGTTGGTCTCAATTTCTTCTGGGATGGCGGATAACCAGCAGTCAGGTCATGCAGTGGCTTAACTATGGCTGAATATCCTTGGACGAAACGGCGGTAGTATCCAGAGAACCCAAGAAAAGATCTCAACTCTTTCAGGTTCTTGGGCACTGGCCAAGTAGTAAGTGTTTTGATCTTATCGGGATCCGTCTCAACACCATTCTGGGATACTACATGCCCCAGATATTTCACAGATGTTTGGAAAAACACACATTTCTCGACTGACAACTTCAACCCAAAGTCCTTAAGTTTGTTGAGAACTTCCATCAGGCGTTTTTCATGTTCCTCCAAGGTAGGTGCAAAAATTATCAAATCATCGATGAAAACCAAGACTTCTTTTAGATTTAATTCTCCCATGCATCTTTCCATCAACCGTTGGAATGTGCTTGGGGCGTTAGTGACCCCTTGTGGCATGCGATTGAATTCCCAAAAGCCCAATGGACAGACAAAGGCAGTTTTGGATTTATCATTTTCCTCCATCTCAATCTGGTAATATCCTGACTTGAGGTCCAACACAGTGAACCATTTTGATCCAGAAAGGGCAGAAAATGTGTCTTCAAGCTTGGGGAGAGCATAGGCGTCCCTTATAGTTTGGAGATTTAACTTTCTGTAATCAATACAGAGGCGTACACCGCCGTTCTTTTTGCGTACAACCACAATTGGAGAGGCAAATGGTGAGTCGGACTCACGTATGACTCCTGAATCAAAAAGTTCTTGTAAGTGCTTTCTTACAGCGTCAACATCCTGAGGGTGGATTGGTCTTGGCCTTTGTTTGAAGGGAGTGGGATCAGACAACTTGATTTGATGTTTAACTTTGTCTGTCCGGCCAAAGTCCAGGTCGTGCTTTGCAAACACCTCAGGAATATTGTTGAGGTTTTGGATGATTCGTTGTTTCCATTCTGGGGATAAAGGTGAGTCTCCAAAATTGTATTGTAGTTGAGAAGGTTGTAGCGACTCTGTAGACTGGGTTGAGTTCTGGACTTTTTGCTCTTTTGAGATCACACTCTGAAAAGTGCTGATTTCTGCTATAACTGCTCGCGCTGGAATATGGATCTCATGGTCAGACTCATTGCTTACAACAACTGGCAATTGACAAGGTCGGTGTTGAGGCAAGTCAATGAGGCAGGTTTTTACCATGAGCCCACCAGGGAGAGTATAGGACCTCGGGTGTTCAAGGAGGACTTGTTTTTCATCTTGCCACAATCTTGTAGCTAAGCACCCTTCTACCACTGTGGTTTGGCCAGCAGTGATGACTTGAGGCTGATTTGACTGCAAGGTGACAGACGCAGTATAGTCATCCAAACTCTGAGCATAGCGGTGCTGGAGGATCTTGTACACAGCTATGTAACCAGAGGTTGCAGGTTGAAATGACTGGTTATGATGAGTATCACAATGGTAGCTGTAAGCAACATCCAAGGTATTGGTGCCAATGAGAATCAAATGTTGAGATGGTTTCACATCAGGCACAATGAGAGCAAGTGTATCAACTTCCACAGGAAACCCAAACAATTCAGGCGGGAAGGTCATGTTGATCTCTATATATCCCAGATAAGGCACTCTTTGTCCGTTTGCTCCTTCTATTTCCAACAGGTTGTTTATTGGTTTTATTTCATGATCCCTGAGGTAAGTATTGTAGAAGGAGTAGGGGATAGTAGTAACCTGTGAGCCGGAATCAAGGAGGCAGTTGAACTGATCTCCTTTTATTTGAACTTGACCTGTGCTCTTTGTGCCAACAAGACCTTGTGGCAGTGTCATTGTCTTGTGTTCTTTGGGACCGTTCATATGCACAGCTTCTGTGTGTCCCACTACAGAAGCTGTTTCTAGTTTAATGATTTTGAATTTTTTTCATCCCACTCTTGCTGCTTTTGACGTAACAGTTTCTTTTTCTGCTCAACTAGACTGGAGTTTGCTTTATTTGTGCAAGAGGAGGAAAGATGTCCGTCTTCTCCACAATTAAAACAGTACCAGGGCTTGGGCTTGGTTTTCAACTGAGGTGAAGAAGAGTAGGATTTGTTCTGTCTTGATAGGGACTTGAATTCAGCTGGACTTTTCCTGGACAGAAGTTGAGACATTTGCTGCTGTAATTTCTGGAGTTGTTTTTTCATTTCTTTCAGCTCTTCATTGGATGTAGAAAGCCCACAAGGACAGGCACTTTGGGACTGGACGTGAACTTTCTGTTTTGATGCTCCAATGTGCTTTTTCATCAGTGATTCTTTAGCATGTTGTCGGTCTTCTTCTGTCCTCAGTAGCAACAACAACTCAGAAAAGGATGGTGGGTTATCCTTCTTTTGTTCCAGCTGCAACTTGGTTATGACAGTGTTGTCCCAACAACCACGACAAAACTGGTTCAGCAGATGTTTATTTATGTCAGCAGGTGAGATCCCTCCTTGCTTCACAACAGTATTAAGAGTGAGCAGAAGTCTTTGAAGGTAAGTTGACGGTCTTTCTCCTGGATTTTGCAGAATGTTTAAGTATTGCGCATACAATTCTTCACCATCCTGCACTGTTCCAAAGGCAGAATCCAATATATTTAGCAAAACTGTTGGTGTTGTGTTGGGGCCCAAACCTTTAACCAAGTCAGCTGCAGGGGATGACAGGCTCTCTGTGATTCGTCTGGTGACGTGCAGTGCTGAAAGGCTGGGGTCAGCAAGCAGAGATTCAATCTGGGAACGCCAAGACTCAAAATCAGCTTCATTGCTTGGCTTAGGAAGCCTTCCTGAAAAAGTACGTAGACGAAGTGGGGTTGGACCAGTCAAATCAGTATTTCGGACCACATGCTCAACAACAACCCGTTGTATTTGAGGTGGATTGAGGTCATTGATGGACAGTGGCAGCCTTGGAGCGGGTCCAGTTGGCCTGCGACGGGGTCGTACTCCTTGGTCCTCTTTTGCCTTTTCTCCATCCTCCTCCTCGTCGTCTTCATAGTCGTCATCATCATTATCATTATCACCAAAGTGCTCATCTGCTCCTGCTACATGCAAATGTTGGCCTATCTGGCTCATTACTGTCTTCAGGACATCTTCAAAACGATGGCCACTTTGATCAGCTATTTTCTTAAGTTCAGCTATGTAGTTGGGCTGAGGGCTGCTGCTACTGCTGTCCGCTGTGGCTGCGTACTCGAGTGCCAAGGCAGTAACACGGAACACACGGTCAGTGTTAATTTTAGAGGAATAAGTGTAAGGTAGAAGCGGTTGTAACGCAGAAAAAGCAGTTACATCCGCAAACTCAACAATCAGGTTTTTAAAAAAACTGCTTGAGGAATCAGTTATATACAAAGTACGATTAATTTCACCATAGCTACCCAAGCAATCAAGTATTTCTCCATCAGTCTCGGTTCTAGTAGCACCTGTAATCATCACTGACTGTGATATATTTATACCAGATTTAACAACACAATCCATCTTTACTTATTTTTACTTCCCCAAGACTGAATTAAATGTTCAAAAGTGTAAATAAGTAACCAAAAAAAAATATTCACACCCACAGGCTCCTGGCTAGCTCGCCACGTGTAACGCTTATTAAGGCTAGGCGCCTGACCACGGCCAGATATATTAATAGGCAGTCAGATAAGGTTCAGCTGAGGAGCCTGTTGTGTGAATAAAAACACCATCAGACAGAAAGTAAGTTTAAGATTTTGTATTGCATATGCTTAGAAATGGAATTTATAAAAATAATAGTTGTAATGATAATTTTCTTTCAGTATAACCAAAATAGACAAAATACACATAACAAAACAGACAATGATTTCAACCAAGAGACAAAATACATACAACAAAACAGACCCTGATTACCGTACACCCAAGAGTTCTTTTTTTTTCTCCTATTTTAAATCAGTCCTTGATTCCAGATGAAGGAATTAATTGCTTGATTAATGGTCCATCAATCAATAATCCAGTTTACAGTTCATGATCCAGGGTAAATGTGTCCAGGAAAAACAATAATTTGGTGCAATTAAGTCCTACCGCACAGCTGCGGGATCCTGTAGCTCGCCATCCTGGGTAGGAACAGGGGGTGGAAAAAAAACCTGACCTAAACAAGGTCATAAATAAAACAAAAATTAGCATAACTATATACAGGACTATTTAAACATTCACAAAAAACAAATAAAATAATTCCAGCAAGTATTTTTCAAGAATCATTCAAATGAACTTCAACTCAAGGATCACATCAACAGTACAGATCAAACCAAAGTTTCAGATCAAATTAAAGTTCATATCCAATTACTGTAATGTTACAGATCAAATTTTACAGTGCACTTCCAAGTCTTATCCATATTTAATCAATAAGAGTCAATTTAAGCTTAATTTACGTCAGTATTATCTCAATAAACAAATAGTAATTTCTTTTGTTGCGCAACTCAAAAGAAATTAACCAATTCCAGATTTCTATAGGCCGTCAATAAATTTAATGAAAAGTAACTACAGTTATCCTTAAAAGGATGAAATTACAAAAAGCAAAGGCTCTATTCAATACTTTACGTATATATCTTCCATTCGGCCACAAACTTAACAAAAATAATAATGATCTTTCGATCACTAAGACCACTTTTAATCTTAAATACATGGATGGAGTGGGCGTGTCGCCACCGTATTTCTATTTCATAAAAAAGGACCCAAATACATAAGACAAACGACTCACCGTCGAGTGGTTGATACAAAACACTTAATAAATTCCTCCGGTCGTGTTAATTGGCTTGATACAGCGTGTTTCTCCCATGGATTATGAAGACGCCGAGCTCAAGCAGCCAGCCACAGCGTCAGCAGCACAACTATGACGGAACACCCGAGCTCACCTCTGACCCGGAATTTAAAGCGTGCCGTCAATTTGTCCCTTTCAAAATAAAATGCAGGTTAATTATTTTGTGCAGGTTACACTTATTAGCTTTCTCCAAGGTTGTCCCCAACATGCTGGCGAGTCCCAGAAGCCGCAAGTGGTCTGCAATTCTTACAAATTGCTTCCATCTTACGGTTTAGCTTGTAAATCTGCTGATTTTGAGTACTCGAAGCATGAACCAAACTTGCAGATGTGGTCGGCAGCTTTGCCATGGCCAAAACTGCTGCCACCGTTGTCTTTAATAACTGATAACATAGGTATTCTCCAGTACCAACAAGCAGAAACCCTATCATAATTCCAATATCTTCAGTGTCCTCATGAGACAAGACAGAAAGGCACATCAGATCCATGATGTATCCTACAGCGTGCATCTCAGTGGGGCATGAGGGTTCTCAAGGACCTGTTACTTTGTTGACATATTTTTTTAATCGATTTTGTTGAAAGTCCAGCTGACCAGATCCATGAACGTTTTTGTTTCGGAAGATGAGTAAATATGAGCTCTGATACACAAGGCAGAGAGCGAAAAATCAGGAGGAGGATGGGAGAGGGAAGAAATGTGTCCGTCTTGCACGAGAGCAAGTGGTTAAAAAAAAGGACATAAGATACAGGATTAAAGTTTTGTGAAAATAGTATTTTAATGTACAGTACTAGTATTATCCTTAAGTTTTACTTTCAAGTTTTTTCATCAAAATGTCTTGAAGATGACAAATTTTGGGATTCAGTCACTGGAAAGGATGCTTTTTCTGATCATAGAGGATCTACAATGTAATCAATTCTGCTGTTGTCCTCTGCCCCTCTCATTAATTAATCAAAGACTCACCTGTCCCTCCTCTTCTCCCCGCAGCATTGCAGTGGGTGTGGGTTTCTATGGCAACAGTGAGACCAATGATGGCGTTTACCAGCTGACCTACTCCTTCTACAATGCCAATCACACACTGGGTGGAGTGGACAGTCTGGTAGGTCAAACACTAACATGAAGATTACACAATGAAGAGCTTGTCCTGGGTTAAAGAGGTTTGTGATTTTGTTTTTGGAAGCACAGATAGTCCCCGACTTACGAGCGAGTTCCGTCCCTAGGGGGCGCTCGTATGTCAAAAATTCGTAAGTAGGATCACATAGTTTAAAAAAAAAAAATGTATTTTTTTTAAACTTTTTTTTATTTATTTTTTTATAAATGAATGCATGTACAGTACTGGACAGTCACCAAGCACTTAGCCTATCCTAACACAGTTTTTAAAGATGAAGGAATGAGTTGAATTGTCTCCCTTTCCCTTTCCTTGGTGGAGCCTGCAGGGAGGAGGGAGACAATTCAACTGACTCCTTCATCTTTAAAAACTGTGTTAGGATAGGCTAAGTGCTTGGTGACTGTACAGTACTGTACATTTATTTATTAAAAGTTTTAATTTATTAAAAGTACTGTATACAGTATATACAGTATATACAGTATTTTTATTTTTTATTGTTTTTTATTTATAAATAGATAAATGTACAGTACTGTAGGGCTGGGCGATATGGAAAAAATCATATATCACGATATGGACTTTTTTATATCACGATAACGATATATATCACGATATATACAACACGATGTGTGTGTGTGTGTGTGTACAGCAAAAATTTGGACCAAAGTTTTTTTATTTTATTATTTTACTACAGATAGTTACATTTATAAGAATGTGAACAAAAAGAACAAGGAAATTTGGACCAAAGTAGAAACTAGATCTACCTAAGATCTACCTTAATTCAAGGAGTACGATTATGGAATGACTTAATGCCAAATGACAAATGTTAAGGAAGCCAAATCATTCCTTGTATTTAAGAAACTGGTAAAAAATGAATTGCTAAAAAAAATATAAATGAATCTAATTTAATGTGTGATATATGTGAATTGAAAATTGACTGAGTTATTTACTTATTTTGTTATTATAGAAAATATTGTTTGAACTGTTATTAGATGAATAAGGAGCAGATTTAATAAGATTTATTCTTCATCTGCTACCTTTCATTTTATTATTTTTTTTCTATTATGAATACGTTAATTGTTGTATTTCATTTTATAAAATGAATAAACTAACAAACAACTCCTTTTCTACTTTGGTCCAAATTTTTCCTGCAGGTGGCGGTAAAACAACAGCTGCTAATGAAACTCACGAAGAAGAAATCCGCTCTGAAGTTTGAGTAAACAAAGCAAGAAACAGAAAAGAGAAAACGTTGCGTTTGATTGCGGTTCTGTTGTGTCTCTGGTCTGTTTTGTATTGGTTAACTGGACCCGAGTTCGGACTCGGTTGGACTCTGGGTTCGTGTCCTCTGGACCCATTTTGTCTCCGAGTTTCAGCGGAGCGAAATAATGGAAGCTAACAAGGTGAGCTTCCCCCTCTTTTTGGTAAAAGTTATTCTTCTTGGGCTGCCTGTGCAGCTGTTTTCTCCTTGTTGAGATCTATGGTTGAGACACCGGCTTCATGCGCCTGCGTCTCTGTTGCTCTCGAGTTTAACCACGTAAAGCATGTGTCGCAAACCCGCGCGTGCGTCAAACATAAAGCCGCGCCGTCATCTCGCAAAACCACAATATGAAGCTTATTTGCGACAGTTATTTTTTTATTCTTATTTATCACGATAGAGACGATAGAAGGAAAGTAGCACGATAGACACGTTTCTATCGTCCCCACGATATATATCGTCATATCGCACAGCCTACTGTACAGTCACCAAGCACTTAGCCTATCCTAACACAGTTAAGGAGTCAGTTGAATTGTCTCCCTCCTCCCTGCAGGCTCCATTCCCATTAAGGGAGCTAGCTCCCTTTATGTAAAAGGGGGACAATTCAACTCATTCCTTCATCTTTAAAAACTGTGTTAGGATAGGCTAAGTTCTTGGTGACTGTCCAGTACTGTACATGTATTCATTTATAAAAAATTTTAAAAAAGTACAAAAAAAATATATTTAAAAAAAAAAAAATTTATGAGATGCATACTCGTAAGTCCGGGACCTCGTAAGTAAGAGCGTTCATAAGTCGGGGACTACCATTCAAAATATGAATTTGCATTTGTTGTAATGTAAAACATTTAAGTTGTCTATGTAGAAACAAATCAGGATGAAGGCCTCAGAAATGTTGGTTCTGATCTGTTTTAGACACAGGAGGGAAGCCCAGAGGAGTCTTAGTTTGTCTTTAAGTATGTTTTAGAGCTTTTTTTTTTTATGGCTGCACACAAACTGACAGCTTCTCGCCACACAGGGAGCTCCCACAGCCCACTCTCCACTGGTTCTGACCTCACCAGGAAACAAAAGAGTTGAGTTCACATTTTCTCTAATTCAGGTTGAGAAAGAGTTATTTTTATTTGCCCACCACAGAAATGTCTAAATCTAACTTAGCGTTGCAGATCTCTCACTAATGATGTAGCCTTGCATGTTTTTCCTGTACATCGTGAGAAAAGTCTAAACCAGACGATTCCTCCCTCGGTAGTTTACTTTCCCACAAGCTTAAAATGCCTCACTTCAAACTTAATGGTGTTGATATTAACTTATTATCATTAAAATTATCATTAAAATTAGACTAACAGTTTTGCGTTGGCATGCAGAGAGCTTATGTGGAGCATTGACAATGAGCATTTTATTCTCATTCAAACCAGTTTTGGATCAACTGCACCACTTTACTTTTGCACACACCAGTCCACACTACTCGTAGTAGTTGTAGTACTGGTAGTACTTCTTCTTCTTTCTTCTTCCTCCTCCTTTTTCCTTCTCTCCTTCTTCCTCATTCTCCTTCTTCTTCGTCATTGTCTTCTTCGTTGTCATTGTCTCCTTTGTCTTTGTCTTCATCTTCTTCTTAAGGGTCCGGCAAAGCTGAGCGTCCTGCCTATACACCACTCTACGCGCGCATTCTGTGCGCACATGTTCGCTGGCACAGCTCTGCTTTCTTTCTCACGTTAAATGCTCGCGTTTTCGCTCCAAATCCTTGTTGTCATGTGAGCAGTTGCGCGCAGAGGGGACAAACTGAGGTCGCTGATTGGTCACTTGCTGACACGCCTACTGAAATGATTGACAGCTCAGTGAGAGAACTCAGAGAACTCATCATGAGCAGCCCGCTGCGGTGTTCTGCTGCGGTGTTTCTACTTTATATGTTATAAAAAGTTCTAAGAAATAAAAATAAAAACAGGGAGCGCTTTTCCTGCAGCCCACAGCCCACCAGGAAATATTTAAAACCTCGCGCAGCCAGGTAGGACCTGAATTCATTCATTTCAGTCATCGAGTGAACGGAGGAAGAAGCGATTACTTGACTTTTGGCAAAAAAACAAAAGAAAAGGCCCGATCAGCGATAAAGAAGAGGAATTTAATTCATTTGTGTAACATACAAAACAGTCCGGCGCCGGGGAAGTTTATGGTCAGACACCGCGCAAGCGTGCGCGGTCGTAAAAAAAGAGCTTTGCGCGTTCGTGCCCTGAGGGGCTGCGCGGGGTTACGCTTTTGCCTCAGCGTACATACGTCGTACAGAGGCGTACAGGGAGTACGTGCAGGTCTACTGGGGCCTTTAGTCTTCTTCTTAGTTTATTTTTTTCTTCTTAGTCTTCTTAATTTTTTTTCTTAGTCATCTTCCTTTTAGGGTGTGCAGAGGTGTTCGGTAGGGCTGTGCTCTCTCAGGAATGTTCTATGCACTCTCCCTGGAACCCCTCCTTCAGAAGATCTGTTTGAGTGATCATGGTTTTGTTTTACCTGGTTTTAACGGTGATGACGTTGTTGTTTTTATATAAAAACAACAAGACTTGGACACACTGAACAAAGTCACTAGAGTTTTTCCACCCTGCTGCAAGGGTGAACTGGGGAAAGAGTACAGCCCTCGCCGTGGGTTAGTGGCCTGAGGGGCTCCCAGTTCTCCCTCAAAACCTCCTGTGAAAAAGAGATTATCTCAAATATCTTGGTGTCTATCTAAGGAATAAGGCTGTAGTACAGAAAAACTGGGAAAATGTGGAACAGAAGGTCAATGATAAATTGGACAAATGGAAATGAATACACTCTAAAATGTCCTACAGAGGCAGAGTACTAGTGTTAAACAATCTAGTTGCGTCACAACTGTGGCACAGACTGGCTGTTTTAGACCCACCTCCAGGCCTGTTAGTAAAAATACAGTCTGAAATAGTGGAGTTTTTTTGAAACGGTCGACATTGGGTGCTACAGTTGGTCCTGTTCTTACAGAGGGAGGAGGGGGGACAGGGCCTTGTCCACCTGGCCAGCAGAACAGCCACTTTTTGAATACAGTTCCTCCAGAAGTACCTGGCAGGACATCCTGACACTGTGTGGAA
>JBBPBX010092183.1:0-13787 GCA_038048925.1 Garcialebias charrua
TTTGATCCCATAAAACCATCTTCCTTTACTTTCTTCATCCCATCTTTTCTGCCATTCTTTCTTCAGTCTTTGTTTAATGATACTTTTTGCCTCTGATTTACTTGTTTTTACTGTGAAGTTGATCTGAGTTTGAGTTGCCTTCTTTGCCATCTTATCTGCTGTCTCATTTCCTTTTATCCCAATGTGTGCTGGTACCCATAAAAATGTTATTGTTAATCCCATTCTTTGTGTACTAAATAACTAATAACTAAGGAGTGCCAGTGCCAAGGAGTGCGAAGGAGTGCCAAGGTGTGGGAAGGTGTGGGAAGATGTGGGAAGGAGTGCGAAGGATCCCTTTTTTACTATATTTTTTCCCCTTGTCCCAAACGTAGAAAAATATGTTTATAGTAAATGGAGCTTATTTATGTAGCGTTTTCCAGCCCCCTATGAGGGGCCCCAAAGCTCTTTACAATACCAACCATCCACCCATTCATACACACATTCATACACCGGTAGCGGCAGACCCATGCAAGGCGCCATCCAGTCCTACCGGGAGCAACTCGGGGTTAAGTGTCTTGCCCGGGGACACAACGACACATGGGGAACCAGGATTCGAACCTCCAACCTTCCGATTGGGGATGACTGCCATTACCACTACGCCACGGCTGCCCCACGGCCGCTTAATCTGTCCTAACCACATATTTATTTTATTAAAATCAATTATATGTTAAATTATATGTTAAAATAAATATGTGAAATGAACCTGCATTATTTGTCTATTTAATATAAACTGCAGGTATGTTTATGTAGTATTCAGCCTTGGAAAAAAATACAATGTAGAAAATGTTAATGAACTATTGGTTTAAAGAAATTGTATTAGGACAATGGAGTCTGTTCAAAATTAAAGAGAACCTGTATAAAAAATAGAATGATTAATACTTTGAGTGGGCATGCTGATCAAAGAAGCAGATTTGTCTTAATTCAAGTTAGTTTGTTATCTTGAAACAAGATTTTTCACATTTTACAAACCTCACGACAACTGCAAATGTTAATGAAATGTCAAAAAAGCTTGTTTCAAATAAGAAATGACTCAAAACAAGATATTTTCAAGACTTTTTGCCTTATCAAGATTTTCAAGATGCATTGTCTCAAAACAAGTTGTTATGTCTTACTTAGAAATATGTTTTTGACTTATATTAAGTGTGATAAGAGGTTTTGACTTGAAATTAGAAAATTTGACTTGGTAAGATTTTACGTTTTTGCAGTGTACACACACACACACACACACACACACACACACACACACACACACACACACACACACACACACACACACACACACACATCGTCGTGTTGTATATATCGTGATATATATCGTTACCGTGATATAAAAAAAGTCCATATCGTGATATATGATTTTTTCCATATCGCCCAGTGCTTAGTGTATTTTTAGTTGATGTTTTTCTTAGTTCATATCTTAGATGTTATTACTGTTCTTCTTTTACATTTTGTTGTTGGATGTAACTGGGACCCTGTGTACATAATCTCGTTTCATCACATGTACCACATGTGGTGCGAATGACAAAGATTCTCTGACTCTGAATGTATTACCTAATGCAATGGTCTACATACAATATCATAAAGTGTGCATACTATATGTATATTTTCTGTAATACATTAATAGTGTTGAGCCATTTTAATGAACAATGTTGCAGATAATACATGTTTTTATTGTGTTTACTCTGTGACACAGTTCACACTTGGACTTGTGATTCTGTGCGTCAGAATTTCAGGGATGCATGCAGAGTTAAATGTCATTAAGCAAAATAAGAAAGAGGAATGATTATGCCTTTGAAAGTTTTGATTTAACACAAAGTACTTTGTAAAACCAATGTGTCATTTTAACTGCAGTAAACAAATTGAAGTAAAAGTTGTCTGCCTGAAAAAGGAGCATTAGACACAACTAACAAAGGAACATCTGATCATTTCAACTCCAGTTTGTCATCAACTCTAGTTAAAATACTGTCAAGTCAACCTTGTAATGGGTCAATAGTGAACAATATTTTAACTTCCTGACACCATTTTCAAAACTTGGACCTGAGTGTCGAGACATTTAGAGACATCTCTTGTCTCCTGACATCACATGAAGTGACACATTTTAATATTACAGCAAGAATTTCTTGTTCAAGTTCAGAAGAAGTTGGTTTTCAAAGTTTTTTTTGAGTCCAGTCTGGCTCTTTTGGGAGAGAGAATCTGTCCTGCTGTACTGAACAGTCTTTCAATAGTCTTTCAATAATCTTTCAATAATCTTTCAATAGTCTTTCAATAATCTTTCAATAATCTTTCAATAGTCTTTCAATAAGGCCATGGGTGGTGTGTATCTTCTGGCTGACTCTCTGTGGTGGAATCCATTTTGGGTGTGTTAGTGGTCTGGGGGTGCTCCCAGCTCAATGACGTTTATACTAAAATATTGTGTCATTGGTCCAGCTCTTCTTGAAGGCAGGTCTAATGTTACTTGTCCACTTTGCAGTGATTCAATGGACCAACTCCTCTCTCGACATCAGTTATGTTCAAACTAACGAACAAATCAAAAAACTGCAATGTGAATGTAACTTGTAACTCTAACACATTATAGAAATGTAGTGTAGTAGAAAGTACAGATACTTCATGTAAAATGTAGTGGAGTAAAAGTAAAAGTACCCACATTTAATTCTACTTATGTAAAGTACGGATATATGAAAAATGTACTTAAGTACAGTAACAAAGTATTTGTACAGTACTTAGTTACATCCCACCACTGCTTTTAGCTCCCACCCAGTGTTAGCCTACCTCCTCACCCTACCTCTCTTTAGTCTGCATTAACCACCTCGGGTGTGCGTCTCACAAGCCAAGGCCAAATTAAAAGCCTGCACATTCACATTCAATTAAAAGCTCTCCCATCTGCAGCTGTGACGAAACAGCTGCAGAGACTCCACGCTGTCTGTTTTCTTCAGTTGCTGTCAAAAAGGTTGTATCCCACCCAGACACTTAGAGAAATACAGCTAAGATATTACAGTACAGATAATGCATTTAATTGTTTGTATGAGGGGAGGAGTCTCCATTTTATCATTCCTTTATCAGTGTGGCTAAATAAAGCACAGTTATGGGAAACGTTCAAGCAACGTAGACAACAAAGAGTGCAAGAAAGGGAAGTGAGTAATAACTCATGAACAGATATTCTCAGGGTGCTGCTCTTTGATGGAGGGAGATCTGAGCCTCAGCGATGTGAATGAGCTCGTCTGCAATTATGCGTTATTTGCTGATTTGAATGCTGGTCAGACTTTCCACATCACAAGCTCTGATGAGACATCTCACCATTATCATTATGTCTGCCTGAACTGTTGTTGGCACACTACAGACACGGAGGGATAACAAATAGTTCATTGGACTAGGGCAGTGCTTTTTCTCTCATTCCTGCTGTCAGAATGCAGACAAACTAGCATGGAAGCATCATTTATGTATGCAGTGGATAATTAGTTTGTAATCTATGATGTAATTTTATGCAGTCAAGTACGGCACGTTTATGTGTAGATACAGTAGGTGGAAATTCAAGTGCCATTTAAAAAGTATTTTTAATGGTTTACTGAAGAAAAAGTTGAATTTATCAATCTATCCCTCCATTTTTCTGCTTAGAATAGTTGTATCACAAAGGCAGTAGGTCCCTACGACAAAGACGGCTACTTGTCATACCAGAGACACTTTCCAGTTCCTCTTGGACAAACAGTGATGAGTCCAGCTACAGGCAGGAGGTGGAACATCTGGAGAGCTGGTGCAAAGAGAATAACCTTCACATGAATATGAAGAAGACAAAGGAGATGATTGTGGACTTCAGAAGGAACAAACACACCCACACCCCACTGAACATAAGTGGATCTGCAGTGGAAGTGGTCTCCAGCTACAAATACTTGGGTGTACACATGAATGATAATCTCAGCTGGAGCAACAACACCACCAGCCTGATCAAGAAAGGTCATCAGAGACTCTACTTCCTCAGACGGCTGAGACGAGCTGGTCTGAGAAGCTCAGTCCTCACCTCCTTCTACAGGTGTGCAGTGGAGAGCATCCTGTGCTCCAGCATCAACGTGTGGCATGGAGGCTGCACAGCTGCAGAAAGAAAAGCTTTGCAGAGAGTGGTGAAGGCTGCACAGAAGATGTTGGAGTCAGTCTCCCCACCATCACAGACATTTACACCTCCAGATGCAGGAAGAGGACCACCTGCATCATGAAGGACCCCACTCACCCAGCACACACACTCTTTGCCCCACTCCCCTCAGGAAGGAGGTTGAGGAGCATTTAAGCCCCCGGCAGAGCTCCGCGTACATGCAGTACGCCTCTGTACGACGTACGTACGCAGAGGCACAAGCGTAGCCCCACAGGGCACGAACGCGCAAAGCTCAAATTTTACGACCGCGTACGCGATGCGCGTTGTCTCACAATAAACTTCCCCGGCGCCGGACTGTTTTGTATGTTACACAAATGAATTAAATTCCCCTTTTTATCGCTGATCTGAACTTTTCTTTTGTTTTTTTGCCAAAAGACAGCGCTTCCTCCTCCGACTCCATGACTGAAATGAATGAATTTGTCATGATCGAGCGAATAATAACCATGTCCTACCTGGCTACGCGACGTTCTACATATTTCCTGGTGGGCTGTGGGCTTCAGGACCATTGCTCCCTGTTTTTATGTTTATTTTTTAGAACTTTTTATTAACAAATAAAGTTTAGAAACACCGCAGCGGCTCCAGCCAGCCAGCTCATGCATCTCACACTCGACCTGTCAATCAATTGAGTAGGCGTGTCAGCTTGGGCAAGACACTTAACCCCGAGTTGCTCCCGGTAGGACTGGAAAGCACCTTGCATGGTAGTCTGCCGCTACCGGTGTATGAATGTGTGTAGCATTCAATGTGTGTAGCACTTTGAGATTTTCACTAATGAAAAGTGCGTTATAAATTGAATTCATTATTATTATTATCAATCAGCGACCTCAGTTTGTCCTGCTCTGCACGCAGCTGCTCAAATTATAACAAGAATTTGGAGCGAAAACGCGAGCATTTAACGCGAGAACGAAAGCAGAGCTGTGCCAGCGAACGCGTGCGCACAGAATGCGCGCGTAGAGTGGCGTACAGGCAGGATGCTCAGCTTTGCCGGAGCCTTAAGTGTAGAACCACTAGACTGAGGAACAGCTTCTACCCTGAGGCTGTTAGACTCTTGAATAAATAACCAGAATAATCACTGTGAAATATCACATCATGTTGCTGCTGATCTGTTTCATGTTGCTGCTGATCTGTTTCATGTTGCTGCTGATCTGTTTCATGTTGCTGTGTTCATTCGTGCCCATCTGCTCATACAGACTCATGTTCGTGCTGCTGTTTGGAGTAATGTTTTCTATGATATTAGTGCTTAGTGTATTTTTAGTTGATGTTTTTCTTAGTTCATATCTTAGATGTTATTACTGTTCTTCTCTTACATTTTATTGTTGGATGTAACTGGGACCCTGTGTACATAATCTTGTTTCATCACATGTACCACATGTGGTGCAAATGACAATAAAGATTCTCTGACTCTTGGAGGATTCCAAGGCAATCCTAGGCCAGTGAGGATACAGAATCCCTCTGCAGTGGTTCCAAAAGTGTGGGGTGAGCACAAAGCCATTGCAGGGGAGCATGATATGACTGAATAGGGAAAAAAAAAATGAATGCATGGACACTGCTAGTGTAACAGGTTAATAATATTACTCTAAGTAATGATTTGAATTCCACCCAACCGGTCATGATTTGTTAAGCAAATCAGTTAATTTTTTTTGTATTACTACCAGTTTGAGCAGGTACTAATACCTGCAGTAGGACATACTCACTGTCCTACTGCACCTTAATGCAGCCCGTGCAGTGTAGTCACGTTATCCCACATATCACATTCAGAGACGAGGCTAGATGCTGTTTTGGACAAGATGTTCAATGTCCTGGGTCCAGATATAATACATTTTTCTTGTTTGATTCACATCAGTGTTGTATACAGTATATGTACTGGTGTAGGAATAGGAATGTTGTTTCTTTGACCACAGAATGTTATCTGGCCTATTTGAGCCTAAATAAATGTCATATTTGAATGTATAGTAAGCTAATGCGAGCTTGTGTGTCACAGTTATGCTACAGCTAGCTTACTTTCATGCCACGTGTTGAACCTTTTTTTGGTTTTATGGATTTTGCATCTTATTTTCTTGTAAAGGGAGGTGTCTGGGACCAGGCTGTTAAAAGTACTGAAAATACATTTTCTCATAAATCAAAGGAGGCCCAGCAGAAAAAAGGTTGGGAACCACTGTTCTTGTGATGTGCCCAGAAAACCTCCAGTGGGACATGATCAGGAGGCATCTCCATCAGATGTCCAAACTACTTCACCTATCTTTATGTTCAGTGGCTCTACTCAGAACTTCTCCCAGATGATGGAGCTTCATCCTATCTCTGAAGGTGCCACTTACAAGACTTTGGGACACTGGATCTTGCTGACATGATTTTTGACAGTCTCTTTTGCATATGGAGGATTTATACTTTAAATAGAAACCGTGGGGGAGAAGTCCTGATAAAGTCCTCCCAGTGCAGCACACGTTACAGAAAATCTAAATCGATACAGACGGCATGCTTGTAAGAGTGGATGTTTGATTTCAGTTGATGATGGAGGTGTTGGAGGAAGAAGATCTGTTTTTTCTGTTGTTAACCAAGGAGACATGCTATTTTATAAATGTGCCACAAAGATATGGCAGCTGTTTCCAACAGACAACTTGGGAACGTGCCCCTACGCTGCACTCACTCCCGGTCATCCCCGCCATGGCTGCCCGAGGGTGGGTGGTGGGGGGGCACTCCCTCTCATTTAGCACAGCCATGTAGAGCAGCCTATGTCTCCTCCATGCACAAAAGTTGTCCAATCTCCTTCCATGAGTTATATGGCTGCCCGAGGGTGGGTGGTGGGGGGGCACTCCCTCTCATTTAGCACAGCCATGTAGAGCAGCCTATGTCTCCTCCATGCACAAAAGTTGTCCAATCTCCTTCCATGAGTTATTCGACTATATTTACAAGTTTTATTCTACCTTCTTTATGCTTTATGTTGAAGCAGTTTTTATGATGACACCCTTGGCCAGGGCTCCTCAGCAGATGTGAGCAGCTTCTGCTGCCACTTTTTAGAAACAAACCTGTGAAGTTCTGACCAATCGCACACTACTTAACACATAGTGCTGTGAGAACTAGTTCTGACTGGTGGCAATGCACATGATGGGGTCTCAGCAGATGTTGAGAGTAGAAACAATTCATGTTTTTGTTACACACCCACTTCAGCAAGACACAGTTTTATCACTTTGCATAAACCAGACTTAAGGCTAAGCCCGGCAACCCTATTGAGGAAGCTCATTTCAGCAACTTGTATCCAGATTCTTGTTCTTTAAATTCTGATCCATACTTTATGACTATAATTGAGGGTTGGAATGATGGACTAGTAAGTTGAGAGCTTTTTGTATAGTCTCAGCTTTTTCTTTGACACTACAGACTGGATCAGTGACCTCATACTACAAATGAAGCCCCAATTCTTTGCTTCATCTTTCACTCCAACCAGCTATGAACAAGACTCCCAGATACTTGAACTCTTCTACACAAGGCAAAAACCTGCAACCCAAAGGGAGCTAGTGCTGGACGATAATTCAATAACGATAAATATCGCAATATACTTTTATTCAATAACGATGATATGAAGTTTAAGCATATTTTCGATATTTCGATAGGATTTTACAACGTTTCACTGACGTTTTTCTGTTTCTGTTCGGGTTGGAGCGGCTGCTTCAACAACCCGCCCGGACAGAAAAAGCTGTGACACAAAACGTGCGTGGTGACGTCGTTGTTACGCAGCGCTCAGTCCAGCAGCAGGCGTTAGCGGTAGCAGGCTAAAAGCTAAGCTAGTCTCCAAAGCGCGTTAAGTTTTCGCTTCAAAACGAGTCAAACGAGTGCTCATGACCGTCAGAATGTGACTGAACAAAGTTTCACAAGCGAAGAGAAAGCAGACGACATCACTGATGAGAG
The DNA here is from genome assembly GCA_038048925.1 of Garcialebias charrua. NCBI lineage: Eukaryota > Metazoa > Chordata > Actinopteri > Cyprinodontiformes > Rivulidae > Garcialebias > Garcialebias charrua. Next base: position 8,078 of record JBBPBX010092183.1, read on the forward strand.
GAAAGACTAATTCGTCGGTGTGGACGTAGTTCGGTTTTGTTAAACTGCAGGTCTCATCTGCAGCGAGTCTTACTCGGTTTCTTTATTTTGCAAAACGTGACGGAGTCGTTCTAACTAGCGGTGGAACATCTAACTTGTTTAATCTGAAGAGTTTCCACTCGATAGAATATGAGAGTCAGAAGATGAAGAACAATAAAGTTTGAGCCAACGTTTCCCTGAAACTACGATGTAAACAAACAGCCCCAGCAGCGCTGCATGTTTTTTTATTCAAAATAAAACAAATTCATCAGAAGAAGAAAAAACACTGAATGAAAATGTGCAGAAAGACGAAAATAGTGTTATAATACAGGGTGTCCGCGGGGTCTTGAAGGTTATTAAAAGTTGATAAATCAATTTTGGGAAAATTAAGGGTCTTGAAAAGTATTAAAAAGTCTTGAAAGCGATTTGATGAGGTATTATTTTTTTGCTGTTATTCTAGCTTTAAATAATTTGACAGCAAAAAGTATGTATGATTAATATTTGTTTTCCTCGCCGCGGAGGATTCAGAAACTGCTTCGCACAAATTTAGGGTGTCAGGTTACAACAGCCTTCGGCTGGGCCTATCTTGTGCGCATGCGCGGCTGCTTTGTGTGTTGGAGTAGTTGGCGCGAGACCGTGAGAACAATGGGGAAATGCAAGTTTTCGGACTCCTGGTTGGAGATGCCCGATTTTCGTGAATGGTTGAGGCCTGTCGCCGAGAATAACCGTGAGGCTTTTTGTACATTTTGTAGAAAAAAGATGAGCGTAGCCTCGATGGGCATAAACGCGTTGAAGTCTCATATGACTGGAGCTAGCCACAAAAGTGCAGCTAGCCGCAAAACGCAGATGTCCATTAGCAGTTTCTGTGCTCCACCAGCGACAGCACCTCCAGCTAACCGTGTGCCTGAACCAACCAACGCTCCCTTGACACCGTCTTCTGCCTCTCCGTCTGCCGACATCATGGCGACCATGGCCCGCACACCAACCAGCGTGCAGAGGTAATCTGGTGTCTCAACACAGCGGTGAATCACCATTCTTTAAATTCCAACGAAGGCATATCGGACATTTTTAAATCTATGTTTCCAGATTCGGATATAGCCAGAACATTCATGTGTGGCAAGGACAAAACTGGTTACATCTTGCGATTCGGGCTTGGACCTTTTTTTAAGCAGGAGCTCGTTGACAGTATTGTAATGACGCCAACACAGCAGACGGAGTCCAGCCAAACGGGGTTTATTCAGAAACAGGGACGAGCTGCTATTACCGAGGCTACAGCTCACGCCTTAACAGAAAACGCGGTACACACGCGAGCGAACACACTGCTAGCTGCCTGCTAACAACAACACACACACCGGGCTCTTCTTCTTCGTCTCTCTTTTTCCGGTCCCTCCTCCCTGCTCCTACCCCTCTCCTGCCCCCACGACCAATCCAACACATGAGGGCGGGGGACAACAGAATCACAACAGCTCAACAGAACACAGTACAGTACAACTGAACAAATACACAGAAATACTTGGACCCAAAGCAGAACCAAACACAGGGTCGTTACACTACCCCCCCACTACTGAGTCCCTCGCCCACGAGGGGACAAACAAAGTCATCAAACCGTCTTGGAGCCCTCCTCGTCCGCTGCGGGCGAGCTCCCAGCGGCGCTACAGGCTCTGGGGCCGGGGCATCATTCGATGTCGGTGATAAGGCTTCTGGGGAGGTTGGCGGACGCACCAGAGACCCTGACCATTGGCCTTCTGGGGACTGAGGTGCAGACCTGCCTTGATAGGGGGCCAACCTGTCCCTGTGCAGAGCTACTCTTCTCCTGTTTTGGGGCATCTGAACTCTGTAGACCACCTCCCCCAGGCGCTCCAACACTCTGCAGGGACCCACCCACTGACTGTCCAGCTTCGGGCACCGTCCCTTCTTCCTACGAGGGTTGTACACCCAGACCAGCTCCCCTGGAGTGAAGTGTCGGCCCTTAGCCCTTACATCATAGTTCCGTTTCTGGCGCATGCCTGCTTGCTCCTGTTGCCTCCGGGCAAACGCATGGGCCGTCTCTAACCTGTCCTGAAGTTTCCGGGCATACTCGGGACCCGCTGGAACATCCGGTGCATCCGGCGGGCGCCCGAAGGACAGTTCGGCTGGTGTGCGCAGCTCCCTCCCCAACATGAGGAGCGATGGGGTGCATGCCGTGGAGTCCTGTACAGCTGAGCGGCATGCCATTAGCACCAGTGGCAGGTGCTCGTCCCAGTCCCGCTGATGCTCTGCTGTGAGGATGGCCAGCTGCTGTCCCAGGGTGCGGTGGAGCCTTTCCACTAGGCCGTCGCTCTGGGGATGTAATGGTGTCGTTCTTGTTTTGTGGATGCCAAGGCGGCTGCACATGGTAGAAAACACCCGTGACTCAAAATTTCTCCCCTGGTCACTATGAATACTGTCTGGTACCCCAAACCTGCTAATCAGGCCCCCAACCAAAGCATCTGCCACAGTCTCTGCTTCCTGATCAGGGATGGCGTACGCCTCCGGCCATTTTGTAAAATAGTCTATAGCCGACAGGACATAACAGTTTCCCCTGTCTGAGCGTGGTAGGGGGCCCATGATGTCCACGGCCACTCGTTCCATCGGGGCTCCTACAACAAACTGTTGTAGGCGAGCGTGAGACTGACCCGTCGGCCCTTTCCGTGCCGTGCAGAGGTCACAGCAGCGGCAGAAATCCTCCACATCCCACTTCTGACACCAATGTAATGACGCCAACACAGCAGACGGAGTCCAGCCAAACGGGGTTTATTCAGAAACAGGGACGAGCTGCTATTACCGAGGCTACAGCTCACGCCTTAACAGAAAACGCGGTACACACGCGAGCGAACACACTGCTAGCTGCCTGCTAACAACAACACACACACCGGGCTCTTCTTCTTCGTCTCTCTTTTTCCGGTCCCTCCTCCCTGCTCCTACCCCTCTCCTGCCCCCACGACCAATCCAACACATGAGGGCGGGGGACAACAGAATCACAACAGCTCAACAGAACACAGTACAGTACAACTGAACAAATACACAGAAATACTTGGACCCAAAGCAGAACCAAACACAGGGTCGTTACAGTATTAACAAAGCTGGCCCATTTGTGTTGATGTTTGACGAGTCTCTGAACCAGTCAACTAAAAAGAAACAGCTTGATGTGCACATTCGGTTTTGGAATGAAGACTGCGTTCAATCCAGGTATCTGGGCTCTCAGTTCCTGGGACATGGGACAGCTGAGGACTTGTTGCGTCACATCAAAGTAAGTGAATATGTTTGTTTACTATTTCATCTTTTCTTTGTGTATGTTGATATTAAATATAAATAAAGCATATTACAGTACATTTTTATATATGAAAAGTACTAAAATAGAATATTCCTTTAAATCAATGAAGAATTGTGTGTGTGTGTGAGTGTGTGTAGGTGTGTGTGTGTGTGATATTAACATACATAACTGGATTTGAACACCTGTGTCTAAAATATAAATATCAAATCCATACTGTTGTCAGTGAGCAAACATATTGTCATTGTCACAGGAATGTGTTGCCAAACTGAATATGAGACAGCTTGTCTCCATCAGTATGGACTATGTTAGGATTACATTTGTAGTAAACTTTGCCTACAGAACAATATACAGTACTTATTAAATTGTATTTTTCTTAAGATCGTTTGCCAATTTTTGTAAAGGACAACCAAAATGTTTTGCGGACGACCAGGTGTCTACCCCTGTGAATGACGAACTAAATGAATAGTATGAAATTTAACACATCAGTAATTACTTGTTTAATTTCCCCTGTCGCAGGTGACGTGATCATCCAACAGTTTGAGAGCTTTCTCTCTGTTCAGGCTAGAGATGAAAGTTTCCTCTCCTTTCAACCACTGCAGCAGCGGCTTGATGTGTTCCTGCACTCAGCAATTGGCAAGTCTCACCCTGAGCTCTCAAGGTTCTGTCAGCTGCTCCTACTACTCTCCCATGGACAGGCCACAGTGGAGCGTGGATTCTCCGTTAACAAGCAGGTCGAAACCTGCAACATACATGAAGAGACGATGGAGGCTCTGAGGTTGATCTGCGACAAGGTCAGTGTATGTGGGGGTGTTCTACAGGTACCTCTGACCAAGGAGCTGCTGGCTTCTGTTGCCAATGCAAGGACAAAGTACAGGATTTACCTGGCAGAGCAACGACAGAAGAAAGAAACTTCCACACAGAGCCTTAAGAGGAAAGCAGCTGAAGCGGAGTTAGAAGAGCTGAAAAAAAAGAGAAAAGTTCTACGAGAGGTGTGCGATTCTCTGCAAAAAGATGCAGATCAGTTGGCAGAGCAGGCAGAGGGAAAGTCAGGTTCTTTAAAGCTGCACTATGTAACTTTGTAGTGCAGTCTGTATCTTTTCTAACAATATATTTTTAACATATTTCTTCACTCTGTCACTATCTACTGACAGACTGGTGTTAGACAAAATAATCTCTGAAAAAAACTATAGTCCCCTTGCTTCTCTATCAGCATTTATAAAAACACTAAAAACACAGAGTGACCCGCCGTTAACCAGCCAATAAAAACAGAGCTTGAATTTGAATTTCAGCAGAGCAAGGGGAGCAGAGCCATATATGGCTCTGAGGGGGAGGGATCAGAATGCTTTGCCTGTTGAAAATATTTCTAAGTTCTGTGCTCTACAGAAAGTTACACATAGCACCTTTAATGGCCCAACTGATCACCAAGTCCAATGTCTTGAGAAGGAGACGTAAAGAAAAACTCAGTGAGCTGATGCAAACTGAAGAGTTGCTGGAATGCAAAGCAACTGCACTGAGGCACATGTAATAATTACTGTTTATTTCTTATTCTCCATTGTTCAACCAAGTTACTTTAAAACAGCTACGAGTCTTGTTGTAACCTAAGCTATATTTTCTTAAACCTAGTCGTGGTTCAGTTTTTCTTTTGAACTTTTTTCTTTCCACTACATCTCAGTTCTGTTGTAGGTTTGAGATTCACGGATTTAATTGAAAACAACAGCAGTTTTGTAAATCAAAGATTTGTTGCTTAATAAAACAAAGTGACGATAAGGTCTTGAATTTATTTTGGAAGGTCTTGAAAAAGTCTTGAAAAGGTATTGAAATTAACTTCATTATTCCTGCATATACCCTGAATGAGGATCTCATGGTCGATGGTGTCGAAAGCGGATGTGAGGTCCAATAGGACAAGCAGCACAGAGTCACCAGTATCTGTGGATAGAAAGATGTCGTTAAAAACCTTCAGTAGGGCAGTCTCAGTGCTGTGGAGGGATTTGAAGCCAGACTGGAATAGCTCGGGGATAGCGTGATCCTCCAGGAAGCACTTTAGTTGGGACTCAACTATTTTCTCTAGAAGTTTAGAAACAAATGGGAGTCTGGAGACAGGCCTGAAATTGGATAATACTGACGGGTCGAGGTTTGGTTTTTTCAGGAGGGGTTGAACAGCAGCATGTTTTAATGATTTTGGCACCACACCCGAGGATAGACTGCTATTTACAATCGAGAGAATGGAGGGACCTAGAGTGTGAAAAACCTCCTTTAGTAGCCGAGGGGGGACCACATCAAAGGTCCCCCCACATCGTTATCAATAGAATTTGTTAAAATTCAAACCTGGTTCAAATTTAATAAGCTATCTTTAAATCTGGAAAAAACAAAGTATATGTTATTTACCGTAGTAAGAAAATG
>JBBPBX010092184.1:0-13787 GCA_038048925.1 Garcialebias charrua
ACTTATATCAAATATTCTCTGTTCCCTTCAAACACTTATATTTGATAGTACAAACATGTTTGTTTGCTTTTCTCCTTGATACAGAAAAGACAGTCTTTTAGCCTTGACAATGTTTGTATTAGATGTTCTTGTTGGATCAGAACCATGGCTCGTTTTTTTATCTGTAAGACGTCAGAGCTTGTCAACTCCACGTCCTTCTGCTTAAATAGCTTGTCATATCCAGCACAATTTGGATTTGTGCTGGACAATGTATTTGAGACCAAACTAAGTTTCAGAAGACATTAAAAAGCCTTTCCCCTTTGCAAAGTTGTTTTGTCTGTGTTAACACAATTCTCTTATTTATCTTGTGTGGTTTTTATTAATGTAACAGGGGTTTAAAATCCACATCACAAAGCATTACAATAGTCAAGTCTGGATGTCACAAAGGCATGGATGGCCTTCTCCAGATCACTACGGCTAAGGAGTGACTTTACTTTAGAGAGCAGACAGAGCTGAAAGAAGCTGGTCTTGACTGTACAATTATTTATTTATTATAAAAATAAATAAATAAAAATTAATGAGATGAGTGACGCAAGTCCGAAACGTGGTAAGTCGAGGACTACCTATATTTTATTCAGAATAGAACACAAATCACAGATCAAAAGTTTAAACTGAGAGAATGTATCATTTTAAGGGAAAAATATGTTGTTTCAAAATTTCATGGCGTCAACAAATCCCCAAAAAGTTGGGACAAGTCCATTTTTACCACTGTGTGGCATCCCCCCTTCTTCTTACAACACTCAACAGACGTCTGGGGACAGAGGAGACCAGTTTCTCAAGTTTAGAAATAGGAATGCTCTCCCATTCATGTCTAATACAGGCCTCTAACTGTTCAATCGTCTTGGGCCTTCTTTGTCGCACCTTCCTCTTTATGATGCACCAAATGTTCTCTATAGGTGAAAGATCTGGACTGCAGGCTGGACATTTCAGTACCGGATCCTTCTCCTACGTAGCCATGATGTTGTGATTGCTGCAGAATGTGGTCTGGCATTATCTTGTTGAAAAATGCAGGGTCTTCCCTGAAAGAGATGACGTCTAGATGGGAGCATATGTTGTTCTAGAACCTGAACATAGTTCTCTGCATTAATGGTGCCTTTCCAGACATGCAAGCTGCCCATGCCACAAGCGCTCATGCAACCCCATACCATCAGTGATGCAGGCTTCTGAACGGAGCGTTGATAACAACTTGGGCTATCCTTGTCCTCTCTGGTCTGGATGACATGGCGTCCCAGTGTTCCATAAAGAACTTCAAATCGTGACTCATCTGACACAGAACAGTCTTCCATTTTGCCACACTCCATTTTAAATGACCCCTGGCCCAGTGCAAACGTCTGAGCTTGTGGAGCTTGCTTAGAAATGGCTTCCTCTTTGCACTGTAGAGTTTCAGCTGGCAACGGCGGATGGCACGGTGGATTGTGTTCACTGACAATGCTTTCTGGAAGTATTCCTGAGCCCATTCTGTTATTTCCTTGACAGTGGCATTCCTGTTTGAGGTGCAGTGACGTTTAAGGGCCCGGAGATCACGAGCATCCAGTAGAGTTTTACGGCCTTGACCCTTACGCACAGCGATTGTTCCAGATTCTCTGAATCTTTTGATGATGTTATGCACGGTTGATGATGATAACTTAAAAGTCTTTGCTATTTTACGCTGGGTAACACCATTCTGGTATTGCTGCACTATCTTTCTGCGCAACAATGGTGGAATTGGTGATCCTCTTACCATCTTGGCTTCTGAGAGACACTAGCTGTGTTTCCATCCATTTTCATTTCGAATTTTGAGCTAATTTTTGAAATCTCGCAAATATGTAAATACAAATTAATGCGAAGCAGAAGTGTTTCCATCTGCTGGCTTGAATCGCATCTACCGGGCCACGCACAGCGTCATTACGTCAGACGTCAGCGTTACGCATGTCTACAGTAAACAGGAAGTAGCGGTTGAAAACAGAACCCGGCCACACATCTCGTCAAAATGGAGAGAATATTTCAGGTATGTGTTGCTATCGGGCAAGTTGTATTTATTCTGTCATGCCAACTAGTTTTAGCGATGTTACATGTTGTCCGGAGCGGAAACAGCTGATCAGTCACATGACGTGAATGTTCGCTACGGCAGAACTGAGTCGGCAAATCTGTTTCCATCTGTCGTTTTGCGCATCTGCTCATTTTCGAAGATCCCAAAAACCACCTCAAGCGAGCGTATAAACTTTTTGGCAAATTTGAGGAAGTAAATTCGGATTTTGCCGTTTCCATTAAGCTTTTCTGCTGCGATACTTCAAAATGCGCATCTAGAAACCTTGATGGAAACACGGCTACTGACACTCTGAGAAGCTCTTTTTATACCCAATCATGTTGTCAATTGACCTAATTAGTGTTAATTGGTCTTCCAGCTGTTCGTTATATGCTCAATTTCCTTTTTCCAGCCACTTATTGCTACTTGTCCCAACTTTTTTGGGATTTGTTGACACTGTGAAATTTTGAATCAACATATTTTTCCTTTAAAATGTTACATTTACTCAGATTAAACTTTTGATCTGTCATCTATGTTCTATTACGAATAAAATATTGACATTTGCCATCTCCACATCATTGCATTCAGTTTTTATTCACAATTTGTTTAGTGTCCCAACTTTTTTGGAATCCAGTTTGTAGGTCCTAGACACTAAGATCATGCTTAAAACATTTATATAATAATAATAATAATAATGTATTTTCCTGTCATCTGCGTATGTTTCCCATACACAGACGAAATTCGTCTCTGCATTTAACCCAACCACCTACCAGGTGGTGCAGTGAGCAGCCCGAAAGCGCCAGGGGAGCTGGAGAAATAGGTGTGCACTCATAGACACCCCAAGGTGGGTAGTGGCCGGGACGCGAACCCGCGTCCTTCGGGTCCCAAGTCAAAAGCCCTGCCACTAGACCTTTTTATATAAAACTAAAACAAAGACATAACTGGCTTTAGTTAACCTAAGGTGTACTTTTGTTATGCCATTTTAGGACATGCTGTCTGTGCACTCTGTGGATGGACAGTACCGGTATATGTTTTTACACAGGCTTGTGTTGCTGGAGTTGTCTTCTTGTTTAAATATTTTAAAATATTAAGAATAACCACACTATTGCCTGCCACCCAGAGAAGGTGGAAAAAATAAAAATACCTCAAACATTTGATGCAATCCACAAATAGCTTTTACAATTTGACATAATAGTTAAATAGTAGACATACTATAGTACATACTACAGGAAACCCTCGAGGTACGACACCTGCGACCTACGGCAACTCAGACTTACGATTTTATCATATTTAATAAAAATATGATAAAAAAAAAAATTATTATTATTATTTTTTTTTGTGTGTTTAAAAGTTATTAATTTCATGTGTATAGCACTTTGTTGCAGCTGTGGTTGTTTTAAATGGCTTTATAAATAAAGTATAATTATTAATTTTACGTTTTGATTAGAAATTTATCGTATTTACGCAACTTCCGGTTTCCGCTCGCCACTTCCGGTCGCCATTTTACAACTGTACTGCAGTCAATGGAGCTCCAGAGGCTACTGTCAGCTGGCTCCGTGTGCCCGATCAGGGTTGCCTCATACGGATAAATTAGCTGGAAACACTCGGTCAACTCTGTGGACGTCTCAGGTCCGGAGGAGCAGCCGCGGATCGCCCCGCGATCGGCGGCCACAACGCCGCCCGACATGCTAACGACAGCAGCTAACAAAGCAGCTAACACAGGCGAAGACACCGAGCCGACATGCCGCGGAGGGGCCATCTGCGGCCGGGAGCTCGCCGCAAATGTCCGCCTGGCAGTCGGGGACACCGGCTCAAAGTAAGACATTATATTTTTTATTTATTGTACAGTACAGTATTCATTTACTGTGCAGTTCTGTGCATGTTTATGGCCTTAGTATGTCTGCTTGTTCAGTCTCATGCCATTAAATATGTGTGCGGCGCTCCGTTAGCGGTATAGCCGCGACCTATGTCAGAAACGCGGACCTACGACAGGCATGTGTTTTTGGTCCGCGAGGTACGACAACATCGACCTAAGTCACACACGTAGGTCCCAATCCCTGACGTACCTCGAGGGCTACCTGTATACTAGACATACTAGGGCTGTGGCTGAGTGGTTAGAGCAGTCGTCATCAAAATGGGAGAGTTGGGGGTTTGATTCCACCAGCAGTCACATGCCGACGTGTCCCTGGGCAAGACACTGAACCCCTCATTGCCTCTGATGTGTGTCCCATCAGTGTATGAATGTGATAAAACACTGGTTATTCTTTGTATAGATTTAGTAGAGTGCTGTCTGAATGGGTAAATGACACAGATTGTAGTGTGAAGAGCTTTGAGTATCTTGATACAACAGAAAGGTGCTATAAGTAGTCCATTTACCATTCCGTTTTATACTAAAACATTACATGTATTTGATTTTATTGAATTATAACTGGATTTAATAGAGTTCTTCTGAATCAAAACAGACTAAACTGCATGTCACTGGATTTGAATGAAACCTGGTTAGTTTTTATGCACCACCCTGAAATGGTGTGTTGTGAACAAAGAATATAAATAAACTGAACTGAAATAAAACATGAGACTCATCTTGTGACATTTTATCTTTACAAACTACTGATCAATCCATTATTTTGAACGGTTAAATACACATTTTAAACATATATATAGTTTGTTAATATTTAAGCCTCCATTTGTGCAATTTGTTCAAAAAGTAAATGAAGAGATACATTTACTCGTACTAGAAATAATAATCAACAGCAATTTTCCACAATATAAATACAGTAGTGTGGTTAAACAATAGAGTGTAATGAGAAGATTTGTCCACAAAGAGGCACCAAACCATAGTATGCATCAGGTTTTCAGAACAATAGAAGTTTCTACTTACAGCATTGGACACTTGACTTCCATCTGCGATATCAATGGGAACAACTGCTACGTTCTGCCACGTGGAAAGGTCTAGTTTGTGCACCTATTAAAAACACAAAGATTATTTGTCATCTCATAAATTATTTTTAAAAAAAATCTACAGTTGTAGGTGCTTCAAGATAAATGCTTTAAATTAGGGCTGTATAAATCAAATTCAAGAGAGGTGCTCACGTTTTCTTGTGTTCCCAGGTCTGGTTTGTGCCATGTCTCAATTTTAATGAAGAAACTGTCTTTCATATATTCATTCTGCAAAAAAGGATGTCAGGAAAGTCCAATGTATATGAAAAAATACATCTTTAACTTACTTCCAATTATCTGAATGAAACTTAAGACAACTTACCGTCACAACTGGAACAAGAGTAGTCAGAAAAAAAGAGAAGACGGAAAAAATGTAAACACATTTTTAAATGGAAAAAATAAAAGCAATAGAATTACCAGAACAAGCCATGTACCCGTTACAAAAATAACATAAAACATTTCATCAGGAAAAAGGGAGTTTTCGGGCAAAACAAAATGATGAAATGCTCACTGGTTTTACAGTAGGGGTAGGCGTTCCAAGCTTTTTCATGGAAAACCAAAGCGCCTTCAGGGGCCAGGAGCCTGACAAACCCTGGGACTTTACTGTAGGGCAGGAAATATAAGAAAGAAAGATGGATTCAGTCATATTCTTAAAAAAAAAAAGAAGAGACTGCAGGAAAGGAAAATAGCAGATCATGCATCACAAATAAGACAACACTGCCACCTTCTGGTAGCATTTGATTATTACACGAAGAAAAGCACAAAGTTCTAAAATATGATTTAAGAGAAGACATGCATACCTTTTTAGATGATAAATTTTATGTGTATACTGTCCTTTCTCTCCATTATTTTCATAAGGCTCATTCTTGAGAACCTCAATGCCCTCACCTCCACCCGTCTCATTTTTACTTGCTTCAGCTACAGAGAAGAGCTGCCCAACTTGATACTGCAACACACAATTCATCACAAACAAAAAGACACATCAAAACTTCAGCAACATTTCAGGCTAACATAAAGTAGATTTCAGCCATAAAACATCAGTAGCATTGGTTTTATCCTCTTTGTTTTATAGCTTTGTTTCTTACTAGTCTAAAATTGTTAAAATATGAAAGAAAAAAGTACAATTAGCACAACAACAACAACCACAACCACAACAGCAACAAATAATAATAATAATAATAGCAATAATAATAATAATACTGTAATAATAATTTAGTTAATGTCAAAGGTTGATTTGAGTGATGCTCACTGCTTGGTGCAGTTATTTGTAGTTGTAGAAAATTGTCAAAGTGTTACGAGTACAACTTTTGCAGATCTTCAAGTAAAATGTCCCAGAAGACTGTATTTGGCTCCCACTATAAAAAAACAGCAAAGTTTTCTGAACACTAAAACGGGTGATTTTGTCACTCCTACATTATTTCTACTTTCAACTTTTTTATAAAAATTAAGAATATTTTTAATTATCTTTGTTTCCCCAGCATTCAGAAAAGACTGGATTATTTGTAATAGTTGTACTCATTAGGGTTCCAATACATAAAATACAATGACAGCAGTGTAAAGCAATTATACACTAAGATTTTCACTTTTGTGTATTTTAACAACCTTGATACCAACACATTGTAACATTATAACTAATGAGAGAAAAAAGTACATCACTTACCTCCTCAACACTACAGGGTAACACGACACGGCTGCAAAAAAGAATAAAGTGTGTTAACTTAANTTAAATTGCTTTATAATATAGTTGTTGTTTTTTCAGATTTTTTTATATAGTTTACTTGTAATTTTTAATTCATATGCTTTTTTTTATAATTGTCTCCTGTTGTACTGATACATATCTCCTGGAGTGTAAACTTTTATATAAAAGTCCAACCAAGGACTGGGTTTGCAAATTAGCCTGTGGCTAGAAAACCCGTGTACAAAACAACGGTTGCTTCGTTTTTAACATGCAACATTGTTTATTGTGCTGTCCTTGTTCAAATAAACTTGAATGAATTAACTATATCTTGGCTACAAGAATCAAGCTGCAAAATCCTTGTATTTCTACAGCTGATAGCTGTTGGTCATTAATTACAATAAAGTTTAGCAACTTCTTGGTAAACATTCCAGCTCTGTGGCTTCAGCTATGTGTTTTTCCTTGTTCAGTCCGGGACGGGTGCTCTGATTTCAGTCAGCCGCTCTCAGCCTGACCTTCCTCCGAGACGGGGAGACAGAGCGGGTCGGACTGGACGCGGCTGGCCGGGTCGGGATACCTGTGTTTCGGTTCAGCGAGAGTAGCATCCCGCTGAAGCCCTGGAGCTCCAATGTCCAACGTAAAACTAACTTGACCGCGGTTTAATGTGGTGCTATGGCTCTGCAGACATTGCACGTTGCTGTCTTGCGGTGTTTAGTGTAAAATACTTCCACACAGCGGACATGTTACGATAAAAAGTTAGCTAGCTTTACAGCGCTGCTCACTCAGTCCTCACATTGTAGCTGGCTACTATGAAATGGATTTCCTGAATGTGAGGCAGATCTTATTACTCTGGGTTCATGAGACACGCCTCCGTTCAGGAAATCCATTCCATAGTTTGAAGCCAACGTGCATCATGAATCGGAAATATCGGCAGGTTGGATCGGAAAAATCTGATGCGTAAATTATGCTGGTATCAAAGACTGAAACCAGATCGGCTTGGTCCCATCCCTAGTTAAAATAAACCAAAATGCAGGACATGACATCTCTTTTATTCCAAATTTTACCATTCCATACCATTTTATTTATAGAGCACTTAAAACAGCAACAAGGCCAGCCAAAGTGTTGTACAAACTGACAAAAAACAGGCAACACATAAGCAACATACAAATTGAAGTAAAATCAAAATATAGACATCAAAACGTTGCAGATAATAAATTTAACGACTAACCTGTGTGAAGCAAACGGGTTCAAACACAGTTCATCTGGTGTTGAAAGCTACAGAACATTAGTGGGTTTTTAAACTGGATTTGAAAACCGAGAGGGAGGGGGCCTGTCTGATAAGCAGAGGTACTGTAACTCGTTCCAAAGTCTTGATCCTGCTACATAGAAGGCCCTGTCAACTCTGCGCTTAAGACGAGTTCCTGGAACTGTGAGAAGTAATTGGTCCGCTGACCTCAGAGAATGTGGTGGGATATACGGCTGTAGCAAATCAGAGAGATTTGTGGGGACTGTTCAGCGAGTTGCAGACATACAGGAGTATTTTGAACTGGATTTGAAGATGAACCGGTAGCCAGTGCGGGGAGGCCAACACTAGTGTAATGTGCTCTATTTTGCTTGTACTGGTTAAAAATTGGGCTGCTGCGTTCTGTACTAGCTGTAGTCATGCAATGGTGGTTTGACTTATGCCAAACAGAAGTGAATTGCAGTAATCAAGCCTAGATGTAATGAATATGTGTATTACTAACCGTGTTTCCATCTATTTTCATTTCGAATTTTGAGCTAATTTTTGAAATCTCGCAAAAATGTAAATGCAAATTAATGCGGATCAGAAGTGTTTCCATCAACTGGCTTAAAAGCGCATCTACCGGGCCACGCACAGCATCATTACGTCAGACGTCAGCGTTACGCATGTCTACAGTAAACAGTAAGTAGTGGCGTAGTGGTAATGGCAGTCGTCCCCTGATCGGAAGGTTGGAGGTTCGAATCCCGGTTCCCCACACCATGTGTCGTTGTGTCCCTGGGCAAGACACTTAACCCCGAGTTGCTCCCGGTAGGACTGGAAAGGCGCCTTGCATGGCAGTCTGCCGCTACCGGTGTATGAATGCGTGTATGAATGGGTGGATGGTTGGTATTGTAAAGCGCTTTGGGGCTCCTCACAGGGGGCTAGAAAGCGCTATTTAAATAAGCTCCATTTACCATTTACCATGTCCTTCACTTCGGACTAGGGTCTGGACTTTCTCCATAGAGAAACGATTCTTGCTGGAGGCGTGGCCTCTGCTGATGGCTGCTCCCCCGTGGTCTGCTGAACTTGACTTCAGCTCCGCCTCCTGCTGAATTTTCTCTCGCTGCCGTTGCATATTCTGTGTTTATATGTTAATAAAAAAATAAAATAAAACCATGGATCGCTGGTCCAACACACCAGAAGACCAGAAAATCTGATGGGACTCGGGCAGCAACGAACACGAGTTTAATTCTCTCGTGACAACCTGAAGCATCAGCGGAGGGAGAGGAGGAGGAGGGAGCGAGCGATAACTTGACTTTTGGCAAAAAAAACAAAAGAAAACTCCAGATAAGGGATTAAGAAGGGGAAATTAATACATTTGTGTCACATATAAAACAGTCCTGCATCGCTTTGCATCGCTTTGAATGAGAACATGCGATGCTCGCTGGCTGCGCGCTGGGACAGGTGGGGGCGTGGGTTAGGGGCCAAAAACTCCGCCCCTTCTGTTCTCTGATTGGTCCGGTCAAAAATCTACCGGAGAAATCCTTCTCTATGGGAGAAGTCCCAGACCCTAGTCCGAAGCGAAGTGAAGGACAAGGGCCTGGTTTTAACCAGGCTAGCCTTTTGGTAAAAAAAAAAAATAATAAAATCATGAAGAAACCGCCACACTTTTCAGCAGACAGACTCCTCCATAAATATCTGGATGATCTCCATACAGGAGCTTTTTGGCTAATTTAATGTGTTTGAAGAGTCAGAATGTCTGAGTGCATTTCAACAGTGACGAACACGCACGCAAACTTCTTAACATTCACATAATACTTGGCCTGTGAGAAAAAGTCTGGCCCAGGCTTTGAAGCCACTCTGATAACAAAATGACGTGATTTTCGTCATGCAACCATGTGAACGTAGTACTCCCTACCACCTTGTGCATGTGCATATTTGTTGTTTTTTCAAATTTGTGTACAGTATTCTGCTTCTTTTTTTTTTGATTATTCATAGATATTTTTTCTGTACAATTAGAAAATGATACTGGATGTCTCGAATTTCCCCCCTGGGATTGATAAAGTATCTGTTGAGAGCTGATTTCGCAGCTTCACATAGTTATGTAGGGCATATACGTCAAGGGATTTCCAGAAAAAAGTTAGACACATAAGTACAATAGCATGTAGCATATGTACAGCTTACCCAATTAATCATGACATAAGTTTATAAAACAGTTGATCACTAAAAGGTTTAATGGTTGCAGCCTTGATTTTTACACATCAATTTGGATGGACAGAATACTCACTTGTTGTTGTGTACACTACAGGAAGACCAATTTTAAATCAACCAATATTAGGCACTTCAAAAAAAAAAAAAAAAAACACCATTGACCCATGTCTGTATGTACTTCAGCAAGGAGGTAGGCCTGTCACAATAACACATTTTGCAGGGTGATTAATTGTCTCAGAAATTATTGCAATAAACGACAATATTGATTGAAACCGTGAAAGGTACTGCAGATGCCAATTAGCTTTTGCTATAATCTGGTACAACGTATCAAATGGTGATATTTATGTTTGAGTTGTGCATTGTCCCTTTTTAAAGAGGAACTAAACTTCAAATTAACTTTTTTTAGCTGAACTCCCTAGAATATGTCTAAAATGTTGTATAGCACTATGTCTGTGTTAATCTTCACATATTTGTGCGTATTAGTTTAAATCGGCAATATTTGCTCTAAAAACGTGTTGGGTTGAACATAGGTATTGCAGCTTAATTTTCTTATTGGTCATGGACTGTTCACTCTGACGTGTCTTGTACACTCTGACGTCACAAAAGTGGTTCAAGCAGAGCCAATCCCCTGCAGAGATGAGAATGTCTGCTGCAGTTCATACCTTATATGGAAGTGGTACATTGCACTCCGGAAAAGTACTGCAACAACGCATATTATAGTTTTTGGAATGGCACTAGTTATTTGTATATTTTAACTTATTTATTTTAAGAATACTTTTCACGTCATCGTAACCATTTTGTTGTATTAGTTTTCTTATGGTGCGATGGACGAGTGAAACATGTATGCCAAGTTGGGGCAGTGGTGGAAGTGCAGGTTTGGGGTCCGACAGACCCAGGTTCGAACCCCGGTCACGGCATACCGTGTATAGTATTATTTTCTTTTTTTTTCCCTAAAGCCTTTTGTTTTGGATAGATCGGGTGGGAATAGATAAATACATACTGTATACATATTTATTCTTTGTTGTTGCTTGCTGTAAGTTGTTTGCTGGAGTTTCAATTCGTTTTAATTTGTTGCTAGAGGGGGCGTGAACGCAGCACAACCACCCACCTCCTCCTTTCCTTGTCTCCTGACACTCCCATTTTCATGAGGGTTTTTGAATCTGGTCTGGGGGCAGAGCTACCGTTTCACAGTGGGTTGAGTGCCTCTTTAAACAAAGTTACCGTATTTTCCAGTGTATAGGTCGCACCTTTTTATGGTTTTTTTCAAGGCCTGCGACCTATACACCAGTGTGACCTATTTATGGATTTTTTTTCCATATTTTTAGACCAATTTTTGGGTCAGTTATGACCCTTTTTCACTTTGGCAGAAAATGGTGCAGTACCACTTTCGGCCGCTAGGGGGCAGTGCAGTACCAGTTTCGGCCGCTAGGGGACACTTCCAGAGGAGTACACCGACCGTTTCCAGCTCATGTGTCCGAAAAAAAGCTCCTCTGCTCGGACTGACTGTCGGCCTCCTGGTCTGGATGTAACTTCCTTTAGCTCTGTGTTTCTTAGCTGTTTGTTTGCAAGATAAGTCAAGAACCACTCAGCGGATTTTTCTGAAACTTACAGAATGTAATCACAGTGTGGACGTTTACAAGTGAGTACCTTTATTAGATGTTTGAGATAAAAAAAAACGATCTTTTTGTAGCATTTAGCTTCTGTTAGCTTCTGGTGTTAGCTTCTGTTTACGTTATAAATAGCTTCGAAACCACTCTGTGTATATTTTTTCTGCTTACAGAGTGTAATTATAAGGCTTTAATGTACGTAACTATGGTCTGGAGAAAACATTTGACATAAAATTCGATTTTTTATTTGTGTCAGAGGCGGACTCGTCTCGTGTTAGCCTTCGTTTTATTTCTGTTTACTTCTGTTTACGTTATAAATAGCTTCGAAACCAATCGTGTATATTTATTTCTGCTTACAGAGTAATTATAAGGCTCCAATGTACTTAACTATATCCTGAAGAAAACATTTGACATAAAATTCGATTCTTTATTCGTGTTTTCAGAGACTGACTCGTCTCGTGTTAGCTTCTGTTTATGTTATAAATAGCTTCAAAACCAATCGTGTAAATTTATTTCTGCTTACAGAGTAATTATAAGGCTCCAATGTACTCAACTATGTCCTGGAGAAAACATTTGAGATGAGATTTAATTTTTTATTCGTGTTTTCAGAGACGGACTCGTCTCGTGTTAGCTTCTGTTTATGTTATAAATAGCTTTGAAACCATTCGTGTATATTTATTTCTGCTTACAGAGTAATTATAAGGCTCCAATGTACTTAACTATGTCCTGGAGAAAACATTTGAGTTCTGCTTACAGAGTAATTATAAGGCTCCAATGTACTTAACTATGTCCTGGAGAAAACATTTGAGATGAGATTCGATTTTTTATTCGTGTTTTCAGAGACAGACTCGTCTCGTGTTAGCTTCTGTTAGCTTCTGTTTATGTTATAAATAGCTTCGAAACCAATCGTGTATATATATTTCTGCTTACAGAGTAATTATAAGGCTCCAATGTACTTTATGTCCTAGAGAAAACATTTGAGATGAGATTCGATTTTTTATTCGCGTTTTCAGAGACAGACTCGTCTCGTGTTAGCTTCTGTTAGCTTCTGTTTATGTTACAAATAGCTTTGAAACCAATCGTGTATATTTATTTCTGCTTACAGAGTAATTATAAGGCTCCAATGTACTTTATGTCCTGGAGAAAACATTTGAGATGAGATTCGATTTTTTATTCGTGTTTTCAGAGACAGACTCGTCTTGTGTTAGCATCTGTTAGCTTCTGTTTATGTTATAAATAGCTTCGAAACCAATTGTGTATATATATTTCTGCTTACAGAGTAATTATAAGGCTCCAATGTACTTTATGTCCTGGAGAAAACATTTGAGATGAGATTCAATTTTTTATTTGTGTTTTCAGAGACAGACTTGTCTCGTGTTAGCTTCTGTTAGCTTCTGTTTATGTTACAAATAGCTTCGAAACCAATCGTGTATATTTATTTCGCGATATTAAACTCCCGCGATATCTCTCGTTGAGAGGTAACGTTGTCTCGCGAGATGCTAATGCTAGCGCTAGCAGAGCCCCTAGCAAGTCAGCGTCACGGACAGCATGGCTTCGCCGGATGAAGTTGCTATAGAAGACGCCCCAACTACTGATGGAGGGTCCCGGTGCCGCAGACGCCTCTACATTGATGGAGGGTCCCGACGCTGCCCCGAATGTAAAGACACGCGTGTAAACACCGGTGTGACCGGTGTTGCCAGATAGAGTCCCACCCACCCAAAGCACTCTTTACCCGCAAAAGTCAGAAGGAAAATCGCGGTGAACCGCCCAATCTGGCAACACTGGTGAGTGACGGCTGCAGATTCAGCGCTGATGCGGATATTTATGTTCAATTTTTGGAAAGTCCTGCGTGAATATCTATTTTTTTTTAACAAAGTTGAACGTTCTAAGGTCTAAGGAGATTCAATCAGTAAAATGAAGACATCAGTTGGGTTTGTAATACATGTTAAAACAGAATAAAAGCCTTTTTGCGGCATAAAACCGATCTTTGAAGTTTTCTTGAACTAATGTTAAAATCTCGTCTCGTTCTCGCGAGATCTGTGATTTTCTCGTCTCGTCTCGTGAGTTTTGTGTATCGTTACACCCCTA
>JBBPBX010092186.1:0-13787 GCA_038048925.1 Garcialebias charrua
ACACACATTCATACACCGGTAGTGGCAGACTACCATGCAAGGTGCTTTCCAGTCCTACCGGGAGCAACTCTGGGTTAAGTGTCTTGCCCAAGGACACAACGACACATGGTGTGGGTAACCGGGGTTCGAACCGCCAACCTTCCGATCGGGGGACGACTGCCATTACCACTACACCACGGCTTATGATGTATTTTTATTTTCCTCCTAACAGAATCTTCGCATTGAACGTATTTGGCCAGAGGTTAATAACAGAGTAAATTATCCATTGAAAAAGGGTGTTGGTGCACCTGCAGGACCAGGAGATGCTCAACTTGGAGGATAATATATCTAAATTTTGTCTCTCTCATCTGGTGTGTCAAGTGAGCCAAGTTGGACTTGGCAGGGTTGTTCAGTCCTGGAATGCTCACAGAATACCAGGTAGGGTTGCCTGTTAAGTTTGTGCTTACATATATGAAACAGATTCACTTAATTTACAGTTTACTAGTCCTTAAATTTCAGGCAGAGGGGTACCAAATCAGCTTGCAGCCACTGGTTGCCCATTGAGAGTTTCTATCAGGGTTTCCACGGGGTCTTAAAAAGTCTTTAAAAAGTCTAAAATTTCAAAATCTCGATTTTAGGCCTAAAAAAAGTCTTAAATTTGCTAAATTATTATGTTGAAGTCTTAATTTTTTTGAAGAGGTCTTATTTTTGTGCGCCGTCGTAATCCTGCCTCAAGCGCTAAAAAAAGCTTCCTACATGAGCTACGTGACAGCTCGGGCTGCAACAACGCATAATTATGCTTCTTTCACGGCGCTGCAGAGCTGTTTTGTTCACCAGTAGAGCGTTGTCAAAGCTGGCTGACTGAATAAAGTAAAAAACTGCAGCGCGCTGCGTGTGTGGCTTGAACAAGCTCATCAAACAGGCCCCCTCCCTCTCGGTTTTCAAATCCCGGTTAAAAACTTACTACTACTCCATCGCTTTCAATGCCAGCTGATTTGTATTGGATCGTTTTATTTATGATCTGCAATGTTTTTATGTTTTTCGTGTTGTACTTCACTGTCTGTGTTGCCTGTTGCGTGTTTGTTTGTCCAGCACTTTGTGTGGACTTGTTCCTGTTTAAAGTGCTTTATAAATAAAATGGTATGGTATGGTATGGTATGAACAGAGCGAGGAGGGAGGTGGAAGAAGAACTGAGACGGTGTTTTCAAAGTCTATTTTACAAATGACTGACGCGACGCAGAGAAAATGGTTTGAGTCCTCCAAAGTGTGGGAACACCTGACGCTTCATAAAGATAAAAAACTGTAACATGCAGCTTTGAAAAGTGACGACGCGACATGAGATAACCACGCGGATGAAACGTAAACATGACCGAGTTGTAAACTAACTTCACCACGATGAAGGAAGAGCAGCAGATGAGTCTCTACATTAAACCACATTTGTTCTGTTTCAAAGTGAGAAAACGTAATGTCAGTGATAATAATAGGAATAATAAATAATATTAATAATATTAATACGTAATTAATAAATAATATTAATAAAATTAATACGTAATAGTGTCTGGCAGCTGAAGCTGCTGCTTGATTCTTAGCTGTGACAGTGACAGAGAACGTGTTTTTATTTTTTTATTTAATGGTACAAGCAGTGTTTAAATGTGATTTATAAATAAATCTAACACAAAGATGGTAATAATTTAACGATTTAGCTTCAACTTTTAATTTGCTGGCAAATTCTGAAGACACTGCATTGTATGGAAGGATGAATTGCATTTAAACAGGAATTACAGTAATTTATTTAATCTACTCAAGTGTGTGTAATTAGTATTTTATATTTGTGTATGTGTGTGTGTGTGTGTGTTTGTGTGTGTGTGTGTGTGTGTTTAACCTAGCACTGTAAGTGAAACAAGGCATTTCTTGAGTTACTGTAAATTATGTAATACATATAAACTCTCTCTCATTCCAGAAAACAACAACAAACAATGACAGCCTTCATGATGGACAGACATATGCACACCACAGCAAGCAGCAGAGACTGAAAGATCCTTACATGAACGTCACTGGCATGAGGCCTCTGTCGATGGTTGAAGACGAAGGCTTCACTGCTATGATGCCCACTTTTAACCCAGGTTACAATGATCCACACTTGTAATGGTAAATGGACTGTACTTATATAGCGCCTTTCTATCTAATTGATACTCAAGGTGCTTTACACTGTAATGTAAAGCACTACATGTCCTCATTTACCTATTCATACAGCACTCTACTAGATTACAAAGCTAATTGAACAAATCATTCTAAAGAGACTAACCAGAGCTTTAGCTCACATTCATACACCAATGGGGCACACATGGGGTTCAGTGTCTTGCCCATGGACACTTAGGCATGTGACTGCTGGTGGATTCCAACCCCCAACTCTTGCATTGGAGGACGACTGCTCTAACAACTCAGCCACAGCTGCCCCATCCAGGTTAAAACAATCCACACCGTTAATCATGGCTAGATGTTTTTGTTCTCCATTATCAACAACACTGCATGTAAAATGTGTTCATTTCGTTTTTTGAATAAAGTTACTTTTCAAGTAATTTAGTAATCATGCATTTCTTCTGTACAATTCTGTCATGTACATATGTTGTGAATAGGTCTTAAATTTGATTCATACTGGTCTTAAAAAAGTTGTAAAAAGTCTTAAATTTGAGTTGTTTAAACCTGCAGAAACCCTGTTCTATGAAGCTGGTGCCAAGTGCTGAAGAGGCTGCAAGCATGTATGAGCAGGAGTTAGGTTCTTCCCTAACCTGGGTGTCTTCCTTTGGACAGGATCCATTTTCATCAGAGCAAGACAGATGCAATGCTGAGCAGCTATTTGGACACACTTACCCAGACATTACTGTTCTTTTTGATACAGTAGTTAACTATGAAGACAGGCTTTTTCAAGAGGCACTGTTTCATCTGATACACGTGACTGAGAGGTTCACTGAATGACAAATGTGTGTAAACAAAATGTTTTGTTTTGAAACAATACAAAAAAAACCATGCATTTTTGGTATTTCTTGTTCAATAGATGACTACTGTTAAAGTAACAAAATGTTTTTATTGTGTTTAAAACATCAACACATTATTATGTCAACATTCAAAGGTTAGTAACATAACCATTGCCAAAAGTAATAAAAAGAAACAACTTTGAAGAAATTGGCATTTATAAAATATTTGCCACATTGCATTTTGGACCAAAGTGCTTTTCAAAGTTAACAGCCATATGCAACTCTCAAATACAGCTTGTACAACAAGCATGAACATTTTAAACAGTGTTGAACATTATCTTATATTTTAAAACAGTACTGATGAGGAACATTACAACACTCAGAAAACAGAACACATCTGCCAGCAGATTTCCTTTTTTTAAATTTATCAATAACTTCTCCAGTGGTGCCAGTGCTTGAGTCAGTCCTGCTACCTCATGGATGCTGCTCTTCAAATCATTAGCTCGACACTTTGGGCAATGGTCGTAGTCTTCGTTCCACTTTTCCATGCATCCTTTACAACCAATAAGGCTTCGGCAGCAGGTTGAGAAAATGGGCTTATCCAAAGTACCTGCAATAAAAAGGTGTGTTTTAGTGACTAGAAATGTGTATTATAGACTACCAACAAAATATTGCATAGCATTTACAAACCTTTGCAGACTACACAGGCAAAGGCAGCCCTTAGAGAAGCAACTTCTGCTTCTGAGAGCGTCAGGGTGGTTGTCAGGGTGGAATGAGCGATTCCACTTAAATCTCTTAGAGTTTTGGACACTTCTCTCAGTTCCTGAGCAGCTTCAACGACCTGTTCAATGTCTGAAATGACATTTAGAAGCCCCATATCTTCCCTTCTGCTGCAATTAATAAAATGGAGATTATATGGAGGCAGACACACTGTTAATGGGTGGCCGCGGCAATATAAACTTTTTTCTTACAACATAAAATAAAATGCCTAGCATGAATTGACTGTTAATTAACCCTCCTGTTATGTTCGTTTCTGAGGTACAGCAATAATGTTCGTGGGTCAATTTGACCCGGGGAGTGTTTAATCATGTAATAGTGTCAGAAACCCAAAAAATCCTCCAAAACCTTTTTGTATCTGATTATTAACTCCAATACTAACCATGTCAGTCAATATTTGTGCAATGATGTTTTTTTTATTTCTCATAAATAAAGGATAATGACGACTAACTCATTTGGACATAAACAATGTGATTTACATTTTTTATGTTTGCTGAAAAAACCTACACACAAAAAAACAATAATTATCCTTGAAATTGATTTTTGTAAAAAAATTTATGTTACATTTTATTTTATTTTTTTCAAAGGGTGATCTTTATAATTGAACTTGAAACACATTTACTGTTCTGGGTCAAATTGACCCGCTCATTAAAATCAAGACAAATGAGTCATGAAGATTTGTGTGGGTGGAGTTTTCCCACGGGAACAGAAAAGGTTCCCGTCAAAAGTTGTATAAACACCTGCTTTCTCACAGTTTCCTTGTGAAGTAAAGAGAATAGTGAGAAAGTGGGTTTATGTGCATGCATGTGTGCATGTGTGTGTGTATGTGTGTGTGTGCGTGTGTGTGTGTGTGTGTGTGCGTGCGTGCGTGTGTGTGTGTGTGCGTGTGTGTGTGTGTGTGTGTGTGTGTGTGTGTGTGTGTGTGTGTGTGTGCGTGTGTGTGTGTGCGTGCGTGCGTGTGTGCGTGCGTGCGTGTGTGTGTGTGTGTGTGCGCGTGTGTGTGTGTGTAGTGAAATATGTCTCATAGTTTCAAGGAAACAAATAGAATTGGAAATGTTTTTCCCCTTTTTACCATTCATTTTGACTGCCGGGTCAAATTGACCCGAACAGTATCGATGTAACAAGTAGACGCAGAGAGTGGTACAAATGTGTAAAGTGAATCATTTTCAATTTATATGTTGATTGGAACTATTAAGACAAATAGAAAAAGTTTCATGCAGAAAAAATATTTTTAACTATTTTTAAAAAAAATGTAAACTTTAAAACGGGTCAATTTGACCCGTAACATAACAGGAGGGTTAAATGTAATGCAAGTGATTTGCCTTTGAGTTTGACATATTCCTTATTGCATTTACCTTAGCCGCCTCTTTTTACTGCCTTGTAAGGCTGCCACCTGCTCTTCTGGCACTGCATAGACTTTTCTGGAGTTTTGCTTCCAGAAATCAGACCCTGCAATAGGTTTTATTAGAACTTAGTGTATAATTTATTGTGTTGTGGAATCCTAATTTTCATTCAACTTGATCAAGTCAATGCAATTATAATTATGTGTTCTTAGTCACATAGATCTGTTATGAATTGTAAAAATCATAAAGCAACCATACCTCGGGTTCCTTCTGAATCAATGATCTCGTTCCCATGGATATCTGTCAAGGTCAGGGACCCCTGGTGGCCAAGAGCTTCTTGCACTTTAACAAGTATTGTTGCCACACAAGCCTCAAATTCTGTGAAGCGTACTGTGATGATCTTGTTGGTTTCCAATTTCCCATTGATGATTTCACCAATTAGAATATTCCTGTTTTAACAATAAACTCAGTTAAGTTAACAAAACTTTGTTAATGTGTACAAAACGTGTTAGGTCACAATTACCTTATAAAGGTTTTAGTTCCACTGGCTCGGGGTGTGGCACAGGATACACTGGCAGCCGGTGTGCTTGGAGGTCGATGGAAAGCAAAGCGCACAGGGTTCTCTTGACCTTGAACCTTTTCTGCCATGGGGACTGGATCACCATGAACTTCGTAGTGGGCACGTGCAATCATGTCGAAACAGTTGAAGTCCCCATCAGAACGTGGAAACAGTGAAACATTAGTGTCATCTGTAAGATAAACACTTTCCCTTTGCACCTACAGGAAAAAGAAAATCAGAAATGTTGATTTCTTGATTGTGACTGTTTGTCCTTGTATGTCAGTGAACCAAGAATAGACTACACTATTTACCTGAGTAAATAAAGTTGGAACTAAGTCCAAGTTGGGAATAAACTAATATGCAGACTTATAAATTATTACAAGTGACATTTTGTCTAAAATCAGTTGTTTGTCCAGGGGAAAAGCAGTTCCAAAAATTAATGTTGGGAGGGCCAAATGGTATTAAAATTAAATAAATAGTATAATTAAATAAATATTTACATTAAAATGTGTGAAATAAACAAATTTACCATGAAACTTCATATTAAACAAATAATTCTACCATTTAGACGATTTGGCTATTTATTTAATATGTTATTACATAATTTAAATGTCACATAAAATTAATTTAAATATACTGGTAAATATTTCATTCAATTTTTATTTCTAGCTTCCATTATTCAAAACCAACTTTAACTTAACTCAAAGTTTTCTTTCAACCTTTCACAGAGAACTTACAAGTTTTCTATTTACACTTAATAATAAAATAATCATGTAAAATATAAAGAAATAACTCACTTCAGTTATTATAAAAAAAATTCAAATTAAAGTAAAAATGTTTACAAGACGAGTTTCCATTTGAAATAATGTGAACGCTACATTAGCGCACCCAAGAGCTAGCTGTAGGTATGCAGGTATGCATACCTTCACCTACACCTGTACATGCAGGTATTAAGGTAGATACAATTAACAGAAATTATGCATACCTGAAATATGACAGATATTTATCCGTTGTCATGTCCTCATGCCTGAGAGTTACTCTCTTATTTTCACGAAACAAGATAAAAGTAGTATCCATGCTTCAGAAGTAGCAGCCGTCAACTGTGTACCTTCTTCTTCTTTTGATGTTTAATGGCGGTTGGCAATAAACTGAAGGTGTGCATTACCGCCACCTACTGGTAAACTGTACCTTCCAACAGTCCACTACTTCCGGGTCACCACAGAATCCCAAATGAAATAATAAAAAAAGAATTTATGCGGTCGTTATTCGTTTGCTTCATGCTTGTGTTTAGTGGAGAAATGAGAATTGGAAATTGGTTCATTATCCGATTTTTTATTACGTTTCAAAAAATGAAAAACGGAAAAACAAGTGTTTTTTTGTTGTTATTTTCATATTTTGTTTCAAACGAAAAAACAAATGAACGGATGATACACGGATTCCACGGTTTTATAAAGTGCTTTAGAAATAAAGTTGATATGGTATGGTATATTTATACCAAAAATAGGAAAAAAATACAGGTGTGCATAAAATTCTGTAACTTCAATTACCAGTAGTAATAGTAGGTTAGCTTAGTTGCCTGGATTTTTCCAAAAATAAAATAAATAAAAATATAGGAACAAATAATTAATCAGTGAATTCATTCAACCATCCTTTATCTTTACCCACTTCTTCCTTTTTGAGTCAAGGGGGTCACTGGTGCCCATATCCAGCGAGAGGCGGGACACTCTGGAAAGGTCCCCAGTCCATCACTGACAAATTATTCAAAATATATTGTAGGGGTACAGGTACTGTCAGATTTTCTGAACAGTACAGTCCACCAGAATGTAAGATTATGTGCAGGAGTTATTCTGACACAACCTTAACTAAATCACGAGTTCTCTTCTTTTTCAGGATTAACAAATAATTGTGCGATCAGATAAATGGATATGAGTGACAATGAGACGTAATTATATTTGATCCATCAAAGATGCAACCATTTATTTAAACAACTCATTAACCAAACATATATACAGTGGATTGGTCTAATCAGCTTTTCCTATAAGTTAACACATCAAACAGTTGAAATCACGCATCCGTAACTTCACTAATCGACATATCTTTCAAGGAACAACAGATGAAATTATGAGGTCTTAAAATAACTTAATCTGCAGGCTTTTAGCTTAAAGTTACTGGCAAAGATGGATAAGGAAAAAGTTTGAGGAGGAGAAAGATAGGAAAGAGAGGAGGTAATTATCTTGAAGTGTTTAACCAGAAAAATGGCACACTCTTCGGATGGCGTCCGCTAGACTCCGGCCCGCTAATGAACATCGACTTTTTACCTGGCAAAGATTCTCGGTCTCAGCTCCGGTAAAGTAGGGCTAGCCGTAATGTGCACAGATCGTCCATCCAGCTACGTTTTGCAGGCTTCCAGCGTGTCCATTTTCCAGCGGCTCGCTGAGGTCCGCATCAACAGAACAGAGGTAGCGGCACTAGTTCCGGTTTGGTTTTCAAGATAAAATAGTCCTCGAAGGAAATTTCATTAAGGCTTAGAGCTATGAGCTCGAGGCGGATTTACAGCGAGCGTGCCATAAATCCTTTGCTGAGGAACGAGGTCTTTAGCATCTGACCACACGTCCCACAGCTTGGAGGAAAGTTTCATTTCATCTGAACTTCCTCGTAGAAGTTCCTCGTAGAAGTAGCTTTACGAGGAAGTGCTGCTGTTGTGTAGTTATTGCATTTGAAGTGGGTATATAAGCATATGCTGTGTAATAAATCTATAGGCCGTTTGTGTAATTAAACACTTACGAGGTCAGTTTACTGACTTACCTATAGTTTGGATGCGCAGGTCTGAGCAGGTTTTATCTGCACAAACTTGCCACCGATTTCACGGGGTCTCAACTTTTCAGAATAAATCAATAAATCTGTGATGTGATTAGCCAGAAATGTAATTTCACAAGAGACTTCAATTTATGTTGGTCTACCGGAAAATAGACCTTTTATTGAATTTATCATGAAAGTACATTAAACATTTGTATCGATATTAGCTCTGATTTAATAACTACGTTGACAAGAATTCAAATTAAAACAAACAGACAGTTAGGAACTTTTCTGTTGGTACATTTACTTGACAGATTAATAGCTTATGAAAAATAAGAAATAGGAGGAAGAAATAAGTGAAAGCTAAGTTAACTGAAATTGATTATTTTGAGCAGACAGGGTGGCAGCCTTCCCATACAGGTTTCAGCTGGGCTTCTCACATGTTCAGAACACATCAACGCCTCGTTACCTGTTGACGATACGTCTTGGAGATAAGAGTTGAAGTTTGTGGACACTAATGGACTGTGTTGTCCAGTTCACGTCCAGATGGCTTCCGCGTGTGTGAGCTGATTCAGACGAGCAAAAAGACCGCTTCTCCTGGCAGGAACGGAGCCAAGCGCACTGACTGATTTTCAAAATAAACTTCAGAAAACAAATTCTTTCAGAAATGAGTGAAAGGATCACAGTAAGGCTTTACTGTGATTCCAGCTGAAACGTGGGTCTAGTTGACACAATGACCGGAACGTCTCCAGCTTTTTTTAGAGAAGAAACCAAGTTCTTAGGATGTTCTTCCCTCCGACTCTAAAGTCAAAATAGGAAGTGCACCTTTATATGGGAGGCGGGGTCTGACCCACCTCCTTAATGACTACTGGTTGGTTTAACAAAATAAAAGATGGAAGTTTAATTCCATAGGCAGAAAGTCTCTTGACGGACAACAGGAAAACTGTTTACATAAACAGCCAGATGGACTGGCCTATTGAGTCTAGGTTGAAGACAAAACAGAGAAGGAAGTGAACAGCTTACCCTGACTCATGTCCTAGATTTCAGAGCACACTTGTATTGTAGAATAAACCAGCAGAAGGGTCAAACTCATGAAAGTAACAGATCATCATTAAAATGACAAAATATACTGTAGATCAATTCTGAATTAACACACATTAAAGAGAAAGTTCAATCTGATTAATTAGTGTCCATTAATTCAACATAATTGTAACAAAATATAGTGTCCATTTGTCTCCTTGAGAGTTTCAAGAAGGTGTAACACTGAGAGTTTCAGAGAGATGCAGAGAGGTGTACTTGAAGGTCAAGCCTACAATATCAGAGATGAGGTGTATCACTACAGTCCCCCTTTTTGGAAGTCATCGCCTGTCCTTGGAGATGAGTTCCAACACGAAAGGATACCACCGAATGTCTCTGACCTCTATGTAATCCAGCAAGTGAAAAAAAGTTAAAAAAAAGTTCAAAATTATACTCCCATAATGTTTTTGGAAATTCCATACTGTTCGTAGGTAATCCCATTGCGGTAAGCTTTCAATCCTTTGGAAAACATAGTCTGTTAACCCATGGAAAACTGAGTCTGTGATCCCTTGGAAAACAAAGTCTTATAATCCACAACGGTAAATCCACAACGATGGGGGTTATTGATTTCATCAGCAAGAATGGTTTTTAATCAGCATGTAGAGGGGATCCCTCGATTGAAGCAGAGGAGGCGGCCCTTGGATGAAGGTTGAAGACCAACGTTGGATCAGCAGGTCCCCACATCGAAGGTTGCAGGCTGGATGGCTTCCAGTCGGTGCCACCCTGGTTCAATGTGTCATGCAATTATGTGGTTTTAGGTGGGCTTATGATTGGGATTCTACATTAAGCCTTACCTATATGCACCTGGTATGTAAGCTATCATGGATTAGATCAGCTACAATTACCAATTAAGGGGTGGATCAATGCTGTAAAAATCAGATATAGGGATCTATACCTATAGAAATGTGGAGGGCTTCTGTAACGAAGGCCTCTTCATTCAAACTATTCCTCCATTCATTATTTAGTTTAGGTTAAACTAAAATAAAAAAATGAAACTAGTTTGGTCTAAATGTCTGTTGTCTTTTAGACGAACGACGCAAGATTTGGTATTCCCTATAAATTTTGAAGTCTATGGCGAGACTCATCAAAATGAATAGATCTAGAATAGAAACAATCGAATCGGATCTACCTAAATGATTGGGAGATCAGTGTAGATTATAGTACCTTAAGTAGTATTGATCTACAATGACTCTTCAAAGATTGAGATCTTTAACAAAATGAAGTCAAAGTCAAAGTCAAAGTCAACTTTATTGTCAGAACTGCAATATGTACAGGACATACACAGGACCAAAATTGCGTTTCTCTCAGTCCCTCGGTGCAACAGTAACCATCTAAACACTAAACACTAAAACATTTAATAAACATAAGCATAAAATAGTAAAAAAGTGTAACACTGTCCTGAGTTTTTTCATAATAGTATAAAAGTATGAAAATTTACACCAACACTGAAACACCAAACACCCCTAAAACACCAAACACCCAATGAACATAAGCATAAAATGAAATAATAAAAGTGTAATACTGTCCTGAGTTTTTGCATAGTAGTATGAAAAGTATAAAAACGTAAATCTATAAAATAAACTGAAGTTTCTAGCGTTGACATTTGCAAAGAGTGGCACAGCAGCATATAAGTTGATGTACACAGTATATGTATGAGGTAGTTGATGTTGGTATAGAGGCAAAGTGGCATATGAAGTAAGGCACATAAGGCACATTTGGCATCCTTAGATAAGGCTAGTCAGAGAATGCTGTATATGTATCTGCAGTAGTGTAGATAAAAGTAGTGTAAATGTAAACAGTAGTAATAAATGTAAAGCAGTAGTAATAAATGTAAACAGTATTAATAAATGTAAACAGTGAATGTAAACAGTAGTATGACTATAGGCAGTAATGTAATACAAACATTAGTGCAAATATGAGAAGTAGTGCAAACTGAATGAACACATGACCGAGAGTTTAGTGAATAACCCGTTTGATGACACAGAGTCCAGTGTTAAAAACTTTGTGTTGAGTGGTAATGTGTGAGAAAGTTTTTTGTGTTAAGGCAGTTCAAATGGGAGGGGAGGCAGAGCAGGCAGAGTGTTTAGCATTCACAGCATGTTGGCATAGTTAAATCCATTTAAGTCTTCAACTAATCAACAATCAAAACCTCTTTTGGCTGGGAGTGTTCAGAAAACAATAACAACTTCAATAACACAAAAGTAGCAATTAAGCAACTAAAAACAACGTTTCACTACGTCAAACTCACTCTGGTCGTCAGATTCCAACGTGTCACACACAAGAAAAACAGTTCTTAGCTTTATAACCGATGTCAATTAAATCCTGCAGATTTAAACGGTTGTTAAGGTTAGTTTTTGTTGTGGGTTTTATGCTTAGCGTTTCTAAGTTCTAGTTGGAACGGTTTCTTTTCGCAACTAGTATAGTTTAAACTGTTTAGTTTATTTACTATCCTGTGCTTGGACGACCTTGTTTTCCCATGAAGTCTGTGAGTTTGCGAGATCTTTGTCGTTTGTGGGGTTATTGAAATCTTTGTCCTTGACATGGGCATGACCTAACATCACCCCCCTGTGGTCATGGGGGACCACGCGCACAGGTGTGGACGTCCAATGGGCACGAGTTAGGATGCCTTTGTTTAGTTTAGGCTGTTTGCGCAGCTTAGAGTAGACAGTACGCAGGAACTTCTTAGGTCTCGGCCAACGCATCTCTGTACGTTTACCTCTTTCTGCGTAATTCAGGTGTGTCACAACTGTCGGCACAGTCGCAAGTGTGTCTGACTGGTCAGACTGCGACGGGTCACTGTCGTTGTGATGTATGTCTTCCCACTTCATGAATGAAGAGGTGCTCTTTGAGTCTGTAAGAACTATGTCATTTCTGAGTAGTTCTAGATTCAAATGCTCTTGAACCAAGGTTTCATTGAAAGCTTGGCTGATGACTGAATTACCTGTCCCAGAGGACAGCACAGCGTTCTCGGTGTGTGATCCTTGGATCTCTACACCGTCCTCTACCTGTGGTAGGAAGTGTGAGTCTGCCCCCCTTTTGTTCAAGGAGGGGTCCTCAAAATTTGTAACAATGAAGTCCAAGTGACTGTCAGCGTGTTGTAGACTGTCACCTTGTGGGCTCAGATGTCCTTGAACCAAGACTTCACTGAAAGCTTGGCTGTTTGCCGAATTACCTGTCCCACAGGACAGTACAGCGTCATCGGTGTGGGACCCTTGGATCTCCACACCTTCTTCTACCGGTGGTAGGTAGTGCTCAGTGAGTGCTGAAGGTGTCAGCTCGCAGAGGAGGTTGTCATGTTGGGCCAGAGTCTGGTCCACCTGTTGAGTCTCCTCTGTCTCACCTGTATATGAAGGTTCACTTACCGGGTTTGTGGTCTCGGTTGGGGAATCCCATGTGACCTCAGCGGTACCCGTTGCTAGACAGTCAGTGTCCTGACCTTGGGGAGGTACCTCGACTGGCAGTGGATTGCTCACTTCGGCCCACATTGTCTGATTGCCATAATTTATAATCGCTTCAAAGCGATTTATAAAATCTTGGCCAACCACAAATGGAGACTGGAGTGAGTCACGTTCAGACACATACACCGGGTGGTAAAGTGACATTTCGCCAATCTGCATGTGAACCATGGCTATTAGGGTTGTTCTCATCTTTGCGAGGCCCTGTTACTCACCATTAGTGTATTTCACAAAGGGTATTTGCCTGTCAACATCGTCAGCGGCGGTCCTTAGCTCCTCAAACAGTTCGGCTGACATGGTAGACACGTCTGAGCCGCAAACCAGGAGTGCTTCTTGCGCGAGGACCCCTTCCAATGTGAGTGGCAGGTAAGCTCTCTTAGCTATCCCCCTTTTTATAAAGTTACACAGAAACCGCTTAGGTTTTTCCACACGTTTCTGTGTACGTGTGACTCTGTCTGTGTAATCATCGTCGTTGTCAGCATCATGATGGCAGTCTGCCTCATGACCTTCAGGATGTGGATTTTCAGCAATTTGTTTGCCATCAGCATCTGGACTTTCAGGACGCTGATCATCAGCAAATTGTTTGCTGTCAGCGTCTTTGTCAATGTTGATGATGTTGTCAACTGTGTGCACAAAGTTGTTGCAAAAGGCAGTGTTGCGCATCGCTTCGTCAGGTTGAACAACGTTGTTTGTGTTATCATCAAGGACAACGTCACACGTTGTGTCAGCTTGGTCAACCACTGTAACATTTAAATCATTAGACAAACAACTCACAACCTCAGTCACGTCCACGCGCGGAGGCGCCGTTTCCATAATCTGGAGCAAG
>JBBPBX010092187.1:0-13786 GCA_038048925.1 Garcialebias charrua
GGGTACAACCTCCTTTGTAGTATGATATGAGGTTCAATGATAATGATCTGCTGGTCAAAACTTATTCTATTAAAACAATAGAAAAGATGGACAACTTTTGGTTCCACTGGGACTTGAACCCAGGACCTTCTGCGTGTGAAACAGACGTGATGCCCGCTACACCATGGAACCTCACAGCACATGCCATCTGTTTACTTAGTGTGACTTCTCATGTCTGTGAAAGTCTTGCGGTGATCAGTTTCCTCAATTTTACTCAATCATCCGGTTGTGTTATTCCAGACGAAGGGGTTTGCCAGCTGCATACTGTTTTCTTTCACTTAATGGTTTTGCACCTCTTGTACAATTGCAAAGATTTTTCTAAAACTTAAACCCATAACATCAACAATTTTACTACCTCACAATTTCACTTTGTTGTGTAGAAGACTTTCTCTAGTTGAATACAACAATTGAGACAGATTTGACAGTGATAAGGCTGTCCAACTTGCCTGACAATATGACCAGAGGACAAGGAAAAGGAATTGATCGTCAACACTGCTTTCTGGAACAAACAATAGTTCTTGACTGGCCTCTGGAAAACATTGGTCCTGGTTGGTTGCACCTGGGGTTGTACCCAGGACCTACATGTGAATTAGACCTTGTGACTGCTGCACTTTGGAATCAACGTAGCTCAATCAGAAGTAACTTATCAAACACACCTTGTTCCTGTCTTCTTTATGACATCCTCTTTTTCAACTTTGGTAAAGTACCTATATTCGGAAGTCCATAGATACTTCACTGGTTATCTTCATTTTTGTTCTTACAATGGAGCTTTCAAAGCAAGGTAGTTTGGAATTCCTTTCGACATAATGAAGCTCCTACAGTCAATACAAGTCAAAATCAGGGTCTGAGAATGACTGTAGACATCTTTTAAGTCAACCTATGTTAAAACATTTTCTTAAAGTAAACCTTGAATACAATCTTTGAAAACGTCATGCAACTTCATAGTGTTTTGCCAAGATTTATAACTTAGTAACTTCTACAACAAACAGCAGATTACCGCATTAAAATATTGTCCCTTCTACAATGTAAGATGAAGCAACTTGAATGATTGTTGCAAGTTTTTGTTTGTGAGGAACATACAGGGAATGATGGTTCCACTGGGGTTTGAACCCAGGACCTTCTGCGTGTGAAGCAGACGTGATGCCCGCTACACCATGGAACCATGCATTACCAGACACCCGTGTACGTCAATGTGGCTTTTAATGTGAAAAAAAGTTTTGCAGTTTCCATTATTTCCTTATTTACACTCATCCAGTTATGTATCGAAAAGAAGGTGTTTGCTTATTGTGGACTATTGCTTTTTATTTTGTGTATAGTAGCTTTCGTACAGTTTCAAAGATTTTTCAAAAACCAAAATCTGCAGCATCAACAAATTAATAACTCACAATTTTATTAAGTTTTGTTGAAAGGTTTAAGTAATGTTTCTTTTTTTAAACAAGAGAAATTCATGCAGGAAAAGGGGTACAACCTCCTTTGCAGTATGATATGAGGTTCAATGATAATGATCTGCTGGTCAAAACTAATTCTATTAAAACAATAGAAAAGATGGACAACTTTTGGTTCCACTGGGACTTGAACCCAGGACCTTCTGCGTGTGAAACAGACGTGATGCCCGCTACACCATGGAACCTCACAGCACATGCCATCTGTTTACTTAGTGTGACTTCTCATGTCTGTGAAAGTCTTGCGGTGATCAGTTTCCTCAATTTTACTCAATCATCCGGTTGTGTTATTCCAGACGAAGGGGTTTGCCAGCTGCATACTGTTTTCTTTCACTTAATGGTTTTGCACCTCTTGTACAATTGCAAAGATTTTTCTAAATCTTAAACCCATAACATCAACAATTTTACTACCTCACAATTTCACTTTGTTGTGTAGAAGACTTTCTCTAGTTGAATACAACAATTGAGACAGATTTGACAGTGATAAGGCTGTCCAACTTGCCTGACAATATGACCAGAGGACAAGGAAAAGGAATTGATCGTCAACACTGCTTTCTGGAACAAACAATAGTTCTTGACTGGCCTCTGGAAAACATTGGTCCTGGTTGGTTGCACTTGGGGTTGTACCCAGGACCTACATGTGAATTAGACCTTGTGACTGCTGCCCATTGGAATCAACGTAGCTCAATCAGAGGTAACTTATCAAACACACCTTGTTCCTGTCTTCTTTATGACATCCTCTTTTTCAACTTTGGTAAAGTACCCATATTCGGAAGTCCACAGATACTTCACTGGTTATCTTCATTTTTGTTCTTACAATGGAGCTTTCAAAGCAAGGTAGTTTGGAATTCCTTTCGACATAATGAAGCTCCTACAGTCAATACACGTCAAAATCAGGGTATGAGAATGACTGTAGACATCTTTTAAGTCAACCTATGTTAAAACATTTTCTTAAAGTAAACCTTGAATACAATCTTTGAAAACGTCATGCAACTTCATAGTGTTTTGCCAAGATTTATAACTTAGTAACTTCTACAACAAACAGCAGATTACCGCATTAAAATATTGTCCCTTCTACAATGTAAGATGAAGCAACTTGAATGATTGTTGCAAGTTTTTGTTTGTGAGGAACATACAGGGAATGATGGTTCCACTGGGGTTTGAACCCAGGACCTTCTGCGTGTGAAGCAGACGTGATGCCCGCTACACCATGGAACCATGCATTACCAGACACCCGTGTACGTCAATGTGGCTTTTAATGTGAAAAAAAGTTTTGCAGTTTCCATTATTTCCTTATTTACACTCATCCAGTTATGTATCGAAAAGAAGGTGTTTGCTTATTGTGGACTGTTGCTTTTTATTTTGTGTACAGTAGCCCTCGTACAGTTTCAAAGATTTTTCAAAAACCAAAATCTGCAGCATCAACAAATTAATAACTCACAATTTTATTAAGTTTTGTTGAAAGGTTTAAGTAATGTTTTTTTTAAACAAGAGAAATTCATGCAGGAAAAGGGGTACAACCTCCTTTGTAGTATGATATGAGGTTCAATGATAATGATCTGCTGGTCAAAACTAATTCTATTAAAACAATAGAAAAGATGGACAACTTTTGGTTCCACTGGGACTTGAACCCAGGACCTTCTGCGTGTGAAGCAGACGTGATGCCCGCTACACCATGGAACCTCACAGCACATGCCATCTGTTTACTTAGTGTGACTTCTCATGTCTGTGAAAGTCTTGCGGTGATCAGTTTCCTCAATTTTACTCAATCATCCGGTTGTGTTATTCCAGACGAAGGGGTTTGCCAGCTGCATACTGTTTTCTTTCACTTAATGGTTTTGCACCTCTTGTACAATTGCAAAGATTTTTCTAAAACTTAAACCCATAACATCAACAATTTTACTACCTCACAATTTCACTTTGTTGTGTAGAAGACTTTCTCTAGTTGAATACAACAATTGAGACAGATTTGACAGTGATAAGGCTGTCCAACTTGCCTGACAATATGACCAGAGGACAAGGAAAAGGAATTGATCGTCAACACTGCTTTCTGGAACAAACAATAGTTCTTGACTGGCCTCTGGAAAACATTGGTCCTGGTTGGTTGCACTTGGGGTTGTACCCAGGACCTACATGTGAATTAGACCTTGTGACTGCTGCCCATTGGAATCAACGTAGCTCAATCAGAGGTAACTTATCAAACACACCTTGTTCCTGTCTTCTTTATGACATCCTCTTTTTCAACTTTGGTAAAGTACCTATATTCGGAAGTCCACAGATACTTCACTGGTTATCTTCATTTTTGTTCTTACAATGGAGCTTTCAAAGCAAGGTAGTTTGGAATTCC
This sequence comes from Garcialebias charrua, assembly GCA_038048925.1. Taxonomy (NCBI): domain Eukaryota; kingdom Metazoa; phylum Chordata; class Actinopteri; order Cyprinodontiformes; family Rivulidae; genus Garcialebias; species Garcialebias charrua. Next base: position 3,829 of record JBBPBX010092187.1, read on the forward strand.
TTTCGACATAATGAAGCTCCTACAGTCAATACAGGTCAAAATCAGGGTCTGAGAATGACTGTAGACATCTTTTAAGTCAACCTATGTTAAAACATTTTCTTAAAGTAAACCTTGAATACAATCTTTGAAAACGTCATGCAACTTCATAGTGTTTTGCCAAGATTTATAACTTAGTAACTTCTACAACAAACAGCAGATTACCGCAGTAAAATATTGTCCCTTCTACAATGTAAGATGAAGCAACTCGAACTATTGTTGCAGGTTTTTGTTTGTGAGGAACATACAGGGAATGATGGTTCCACTGGGGTTGGAACGCAGGACCTTCTGCGTGTTAAGCAGACGTGATGCCCGCTACACCATGGCACCATGCATTACCAGACACCAGTGTACGTCAATGTGGCTTTTAATGTGAAAAAAGTTTTGCAGTTTCCATTATTTCCTTATTTACACTCATCCAGTTATGTATCGAAAAGGAGCTGTTTGCTTGTTGTGGACTGTTGCTTTTTATTTTGTGTATAGTAGCCCTCGTACAGTTTCAAAGATTTTTCAAAAACCAAAATCTGCAGCATCAACAAATTAATAACTCACAATTTTATTAAGTTTTGTTGAAAGGTTTAAGTAATGTTTCTTTTTTTAAACAAGAGAAATTCATGCAGGAAAAGGGGTACAACCTCCTTTGTAGTATGATATGAGGTTCAATGATAATGATCTGCTGGTCAAAACTAATTCTATTAAAACAATAGAAAAGATGGACAACTTTTGGTTCCACTGGGACTTGAACCCAGGACCTTCTGCGTGTGAAGCAGACGTGATGCCCGCTACACCATGGAACCTCACAGCACATGCCATCTGTTTACTTAGTGTGACTTCTCATGTCTGTGAAAGTCTTGCGGTGATCAGTTTCCTCAATTTTACTCAATCATCCGGTTGTGTTATTCCAGACGAAGGGGTTTGCCAGCTGCATACGGTTTTCTTTCACTGAATGGTTTTGCACATCTTGTACAATTGCAAAGATTTTTCTAAAACTTAAACCCATAACATCAACAATTTTACTACCTCACAATTTCACTTTGTTGTGTAGAAGGCTTTCTCTAGTTGAATACAACAATTGAGACAGATTTGACAGTGATAAGGCTGTCCAACTTGCCTGACAATATGACCAGAGGACAAGGAAAAGGAATTGATCGTCAACACTGCTTTCTGGAACAAACAATAGTTCTTGACTGGCCTCTGGAAAACATTGGTCCTGGTTGGTTGCACCTGGGGTTGTACCCAGGACCTACATGTGAATTAGACCTTGTGACTGCTGCACTTTGGAATCAACGTAGCTCAATCAGAAGTAACTTATCAAACACACCTTGTTCCTGTCTTCTTTATGACATCCTCTTTTTCAACTTTGGTAAAGTACCTATATTCGGAAGTCCATAGATACTTCACTGGTTATCTTCATTTTTGTTCTTACAATGGAGCTTTCAAAGCAAGGTAGTTTGGAATTCCTTTCGACATAATGAAGCTCCTACAGTCAATACAAGTCAAAATCAGGGTCTGAGAATGACTGTAGACATCTTTTAAGTCAACCTATGTTAAAACATTTTCTTAAAGTAAACCTTGAATACAATCTTTGAAAACGTCATGCAACTTCATAGTGTTTTGCCAAGATTTATAACTTAGTAACTTCTACAACAAACAGCAGATTACCGCATTAAAATATTGTCCCTTCTACAATGTAAGATGAAGCAACTTGAATGATTGTTGCAAGTTTTTGTTTGTGAGGAACATACAGGGAATGATGGTTCCACTGGGGTTTGAACCCAGGACCTTCTGCGTGTGAAGCAGACGTGATGCCCGCTACACCATGGAACCATGCATTACCAGACACCCGTGTACGTCAATGTGGCTTTTAATGTGAAAAAAAGTTTTGCAGTTTCCATTATTTCCTTATTTACACTCATCCAGTTATGTATCGAAAAGAAGGTGTTTGCTTATTGTGGACTATTGCTTTTTATTTTGTGTATAGTAGCTTTCGTACAGTTTCAAAGATTTTTCAAAAACCAAAATCTGCAGCATCAACAAATTAATAACTCACAATTTTATTAAGTTTTGTTGAAAGGTTTAAGTAATGTTTCTTTTTTTAAACAAGAGAAATTCATGCAGGAAAAGGGGTACAACCTCCTTTGCTGTATGATATGAGGTTCAATGATAATGATCTGCTGGTCAAAACTTATTCTATTAAAACAATAGAAAAGATGGACAACTTTTGGTTCCACTGGGACTTGAACCCAGGACCTTCTGCGTGTGAAACAGACGTGATGCCCGCTACACCATGGAACCTCACAGCACATGCCATCTGTTTACTTAGTGTGACTTCTCATGTCTGTGAAAGTCTTGCGGTGATCAGTTTCCTCAATTTTAGTCAATCATCCGGTTGTGTTATTCCAGACGAAGGGGTTTGCCAGCTGCATACTGTTTTCTTTCACTTAATGGTTTTGCACCTCTTGTACAATTGCAAAGATTTTTCTAAAACTTAAACCCATAACATCAACAATTTTACTACCTCACAATTTCACTTTGTTGTGTAGAAGACTTTCTCTAGTTGAATACAACAATTGAGACAGATTTGACAGTGATAAGGCTGTCCAACTTGCCTGACAATATGACCAGAGGACAAGGAAAAGGAATTGATCGTCAACACTGCTTTCTGGAACAAACAATAGTTCTTGACTGGCCTCTGGAAAACATTGGTCCTGGTTGGTTGCACCCAGGACCTACATGTGAATTAGACCTTGTGACTGTTGCACTTTGGAATCAACGTAGCTCAATCAGAGGTAACTTATCAAACACACCTTGTTCCTGTCTTCTTTATGACATCCTCTTTTTCAACTTTGGTAAAGTACCCATATTCGGAAGTCCACAGATACTTCACTGGTTATCTTCATTTTTGTTCTTACAATGGAGCTTTCAAAGCAAGGTAGTTTGGAATTCCTTTCGACATAATGAAGCTCCTACAGTCAATACACGTCAAAATCAGGGTATGAGAATGACTGTAGACATCTTTTAAGTCAACCTATGTTAAAACATTTTCTTAAAGTAAACCTTGAATACAATCTTTGAAAACGTCATGCAACTTCATAGTGTTTTGCCAAGATTTATAACTTAGTAACTTCTACAACAAACAGCAGATTACCACAGTAAAATATTGTCCCTTCTACAATGTAAGATGAAGCAACTCGAATGATTGTTGCAGGTTTTTGTTTGTGAGGAACATACAGGGAATGATGGTTCCACTGGGGTTTGAACCCAGGACCTTCTGCGTGTTAAGCAGACGTGATGCCCGCTACACCATGGAACCATGCAATAACAGACACCCGTGTACGTCAATGTGGCTTTTAATGTGAAAAAAGTTTTGCAATTTCAATTATTTCCTTATTTACACTCATCCAGTTATGCATCGAAAAGGAGCTGTTTGCTTGTTGTGGACTGTTGCTTTTTATTTTGTGTATAGTAGCCCTCGTACAGTTTCAAAGATTTTTCAAAAACCAAAATCTGCAGCATCAACAAATTAATAACTCACAATTTTATTAAGTTTTGTTGAAAGGTTTAAGTAATGTTTCTTTTTTTAAACAAGAGAAATTCATGCAGGAAAAGGGGTACAACCTCCTTTGCTGTATGATATGAGGTTCAATGATAATGATCTGCTGGTCAAAACTTATTCTATTAAAACAATAGAAAAGATGGACAACTTTTGGTTCCACTGGGACTTGAACCCAGGACCTTCTGCGTGTGAAACAGACGTGATGCCCGCTACACCATGGAACCTCACAGCACATGCCATCTGTTTACTTAGTGTGACTTCTCATGTCTGTGAAAGTCTTGCGGTGATCAGTTTCCTCAATTTTAGTCAATCATCCGGTTGTGTTATTCCAGACGAAGGGGTTTGCCAGCTGCATACTGTTTTCTTTCACTTAATGGTTTTGTACCTCTTGTACAATTGCAAAGATTTTTCTAAAACTTAAACCCATAACATCCCTTACCAAAAAGTAGTATATGCAAGTATACTTAAAGTACACTAATTTTAAACTAAAAAAATAAGAGTATACTTTCAGTTTACTTTTTAGGTACTTATCAAAAGTATACTTAGCCAAGTTTATTTTACACAATACTTGACTTATACTAAAAATAAACTAAAAGTCTAAGTATACTTAATCTATACTTCTGTTTAAACTTTTGGCCAAGATATTTTACACAAAGTATTTTCACACTGGTTTATTTTTAGTACTTCTGTTTTAAACGTTTTGTCAGTTTTTTTTATATTGTTGTATATACTGTATATATATATATATATATATATATATATATATATATATATATATATATATATATATATATAGTATATTGTTATTATTATTATTGAGCATGCATCAGGGTATTATTATTATCATCATTATTATCCAGGCGTACGTGAAACGTGAAGTACTGCTTTCTGCCATTTTTCTGTTGTGGTCTTCATGCGTTATGATTGGATTGGGGGTAGAACGTGATCATATACGTTCCAACCAATCAACGCCACTCTTGCTTGTCAGGTTGCATGTGAACTTTGTCCTAACCAATCAACGCCACTCTTGTTTATCGCAGGAAGTATCATGTGATCATATTCAACCAATCAACGCCTCTTGCTTCGCGCGCGCTTCGTTCAAATGTAGCCATTTCCTTTTCAACTGTTGGACAAGAAACTGTTGTTGTCTCGGAGCGCTCGTAAAACTTGCTTTTTATTAGACGTCGACTGGTCTGACTCTGGACGACGACTGGACATTCAGTTGGAAGTTGAAGGTAATCGGTTCTGTTTTGTTTATTTGCTAGCTGTTAGCTCTTTTCACTTGAATGAACAAAACCTGTCGTTGCTAAAGCTACGGATGCTAAAACGCTTAGCTAAAACTGCAGCTGAGTGGACCATCTGGACCTGAGATGTGGAGCAGGTTCTGTGGACAGAACTCAGCAGAACCAACGTTTGAGAGGCTGCACTCAGAGTGGGAGACTCTGAAGAACGTTGCTGAGCTTCAAACAGACACAGAGTCCAGGAGAGAATTAGTTTCTACTTCCTGAACGTTTCTCCACTGCAGCCAGATGCTGGTCAGCTGAACATCTGCAGAAACAGGAGACATGTTTGTCCTCTCCTGTTCACTTCAGCTGTTCTGATGCTGGACACAATTAAAGGCCTGGCAGTCCTTGATATATAATATATATAATAATGCACGGCCCACCACCTTTCATCTTTCTTTTAGACTAAGATCAGATCAAGTTCGAGTCAAACCTGTAAAATAATGATTAATTAATTAATGTGTTTGTTTGTTTGCATTGTTTCAGTCCACTTCCTCAGCAGTTCGTGGTGGTAATGCACCACTACCAGTGTCGTGTAACAGGGTTGTTGTTTAATTAATTTGATCAAAATGTATCATATTTATAATATTTTTCTTGTTTAGCAGAAAAGTTTATCTAGTAGTTATTAGAAATGTTTCTTTTAATGTTTGTGGAAACTCCAGGTTCCTTTTGTTTGTGTAGTGACGACGCCCCGGGAGTTTGTACAACACATTTTACCCACTGTCTTACATTTGTAAATGTCTGTGTTGCAGATGTTTAAATTCATTCGCAAGCTGTGTGCGAAGAATTCATGCTGCCAACAGCCCTGCAGGGCTGTGAACAGGCTCGTGACTTTCCCTTTAAAGAAAAGGCAAACCCTTTACCAGGTAAGTGTTGGAAAATCATTCATGATTATTTTTGATACCTAATATTACAAGTGAGTATGGGGGAACCCAATATGGTGTCACCTCCTGATGAGAAACCTGCTAAGTTTTATTAATTTTATTAAGAATGACTTTCCCACAGACCAAATTGGTATTGGTAACTCTAAATTGTCCCTAGGTGTGAGTGAGAGAGTGAATGGTTGTTTGTCTCGTTTGTCTCTATATGTGGCCCTGTGATGGACTTGCGACCTGTCCAGGGTGCACCCCGCACCTTGCACTGTGATTGCTGGATATGGGCACCGGCGACCCCCGTGACCCAAAATGGAAGAAACGGGTAAAGATGATGGATGGATGGATGGATGGACTTTCCCAGTAGCCCAACAGCACATGACTTCTTGTCCAATATGTCTCTGATCATTAGCATAACACAGTATTTATGTTAGCTCTATTTGTTTGGCAGGAAGAAAGCTGAACATTGGCTTCACCACCAGGGCTAAGCTGAACAAGTTGCTAGATGATGGAGAATATGGAAAGATAAGGTAAAGCTTATTTTTTAACACCAAGAACACAGTAGAAATAGCCTCTCAATTATTACTGATACCTCTGACCACTTGAGGAATTCCACCTGTTCCCAGCTTTTTGTGTGAAGAACACACAGTTCAAAACACTTAAAATTCAATTGTTTTCTACTCTTCTTACCATTTAGGCACTGTATTTATATGTTTTGTTGCTGTTTTGCTGTTGATATGTACATTTTCTGCTAAACCCACTGGAAAATGAAGAATGTCTCTAACTTTTCTCTTGTCATTTTTGACTAAACCTACATCATAAAATGCTCTTCATACAATGTAACAGTTAAAACACAGTCAAAAAGGTGGTAAATACTAACATTTATGGAGGACTTACTGACATTATTAGAAATAAAAGCAGAAATACATAAATAGACCATTAAATGAATATATGAACTTAAAGTTTTAAAGTTTAGTTTAAAACAAAGCAAACAGGAAAACACCTGTGCTTTTGTTTTAAACTAAACCTTAAACTAAACTGAGGCCGCACAGACATCTGCACGTGGATCCTGCTTTATCCTGTCTGTTGACCAATAGGAGAAGAGCTGATCCAGGAAAGGTTTCCTTTTTTATTAAATTGGTGCATTTTAAGTTATTTATTGGTTTTTATATGTTTTAGTTATTTATTCGTCCATTAATATATTTCTTTTTACTTTTTATTTCTAATTATGTCAGTTTTGGTCCTCCATACATATTCAAACATCAAATAGTCTTTCAATCTGACACAGATCTATAAAGTAGAGTGTAGGGAGTCATTTTCAGTCAATTTCTATTGTAGGATGTAGCCAACAGGATGAGGGCAGGTGAAGCTCACCAGCACAATCAAACCCTGTTGCCGCGCTGCCGCAACCCCCCCACACACACACAAAAACAAGATTCTCACTCTTTGGCTTTTTGAAAAGTTGGCAGCCCTGGTGTGTGCTGCTGAGGCAGATAATTTGAGGCAAGTAAAACACTGCAGGTTAGGTTATTCTAGCGTTTAAATAAGCCATATACAGTATGCTACGAGTTTTTTTTTTTTGGCTTAGTTCCTGGATGGTTTTTCAAAGAGACAAGGCCACGCATCCTCACGCTGTTTGTGTCGCATGTCTGTTAACACACATGCGCTCACTAGCCAGCAGAACAATAACCGCAGCCAGGCTGAAATACTAATTTACTTTAAATACGTATTTCGGCAACATGACTGTTTTTGTAGCTGCTTAAACAAGAGGCTGAGGAGGAACCAAACAGTTCCTGAGCTCCACTTATGTCAGCATTTAACAAGTAAAGAAGAAAATACAACTTTATAACTTGATGTTGATTTATTTTCTCACACTTCACCTGCTTCTCTTTACTGCTGCCAGAAAGGAGAATGATGAAGTGATGTTGTTTAGAAGAAAATGTCTCGCTCACTTTTCTTCATGTTACTGCCACAAGTGCAGCTGTCTGCATGTGCTGCATCACTTGATTGATGTGACAGGAGGAAGAGAGGTGTTTGTGTGAACTCTTCAGAGTGAGCTCTCGTCCATCTTCTCTTCTCCTCCATCCTGTTGGAAGCTGCAGACTATTGACTTCAGCTCACTCACATGTTCTCTTTGATTCAGACTCTGCAGGTTGTCAGAGATCAGCTGTGCCTCTCTGCTCTCAGCTCTTCAAGCCAACCCCTCCCATCTGACACAACTGGATCGGACTCAGAACCTAGCCTTGAGAGGTAATTTCTAAGTAGTTTGAGTAAAGCAATTAAGACACTGATTTTTAAAACCAGATGTGGAAATGGAGAATGCCTTGTCTTCTACTTCCTGTTCCTCCTTTATATCTCAGCTCTTCATTGCACAAATGACTAATGTAAATTTTGAATGGTCTCACGACATCCTGTACTGTATAGTGACACACAATTTTTGTTCATTTGCCCCTTGTTTTTTCTTTTTCTTTTACAGAGCTTCTAGCAGTTGTGAAAAAGTCTAAAGATGTGGCGATCGGATCTCAGCGTTGCTTCCATCCACTCAACACCAGCTGTACACTTGTTGCTCCACCCATCTCTGTTCAAGTGTTGTCTGACCCTGATGACATGGTAATTAACTGAATGCATGGATACTATATGTTATTGATCCATTTGGAAATCATTACAATACAATTTATTTCTACATCTTTTGATTGCACACATAAATGATAGATAAGTGATATGATACCCCTTGATGGTATGCAATAAAGCTATAGAAAATAGGCTTAGACATATTCATTGCAAAGATGAATATATACTATAGATTTCCAAATACTGTACTGTAAATGAATGTTTAATCATTATTTGGTTAACAAGATCCATGTGTTTTGCAGGTGCCTGTTGTGCCGGATGTAGAAGTCCAAGGCGAAAGGTGAAGTCTCTACGGACCAAGTTTGTCTCACAATGGCTATGGATGGATATAAATTCAAACTTAGTTCATGTGAACACTACATGCTCTCGTAAATATTTAATTAATTTTTGTGCATTACTGATAAAACAGCTTGACAAATCTCAGGAAAAATAATGTAATAATGGATCATTTTCCTCGATAAATGACCAAGTATAATACCCTGATGCATGCTCAATAATCCAGGTAGAAAAATCTAAAAAAGCTAAGTCTGGTCCCCTCTTACAATGCTGTTATTGCTAGTATCACTCAGCCCTCTGTGAATAGCAAACAACCATCAGGGTGCTAACGATCCATCGTTGGGCTGATGGTCCTCCTTGATCATGTGAGCAGCTGGTTTCAGGCTGTCATCAGCCAACTGGTTGATCCACTGTGAGAGGGTGCTATTCATAAGACTGAGCTGAATACAGCTTCTCAGACTGAGGAAGTCTTTCGGACGAAAGACGAAACGTTTCTACAGTTTTTTTTGCTTTGTTTTGTTTTGTTTTGTTTTTGGGATGTCCAGAGGACCAGACTTGGCTTTTTTTTATTTTTCTACCTGGGTTATTTAGCATGTATCAGGGTATTTTGAACCACTTTGGCCAGGATTGCCTCAAACTTATTAGAGACATTCAAAAAATAAAACAAAACAAAGCAAAAAAAATGTAGACATTTCTACATTTTTTTTTTGCTTTGTTTTGTTTTATTTTTTGAATGTCCAGAGGACCAGACTTAGCTTTTTTAGATTTTTCTACCTGGATTATTGAGCATGCATCAGAGTAAGTTTTATTTTAATTTTCATCTTTCAGATTATGAACTCTTGTTTGACACAGTTGTTTCTTTGTTTCTTTCTACTTACGCTCTCGGCAGAGCAAGTCGCATATCTTTTTGCTCCTACCCTCCCTAAGTTTTCCTCCTCCCTGCTTGCTTTTTGTCTCGTCCGTGACTCTTCAGCGCTCACTCGAACCAATTTGCGATGGATTTAATAAATTGGGCTGTTTCATCTATAGATAAGATTTTTTCCACGAAGCGGACCGGGCCAGGAGAAGCGGTCTGCCCCTCTGACACGCATGCTGTCGGATACATGATGGACTCGTGGGGACAGTGGCAACCCATGTGTTTGACCGTCTTGTCTGTCGAAGACGTGGAAGATTTGTGGATTATTGGGATATTGGTGGCAGCTGCTCTGTTTTTTGGCGTGAGCGGAGCTGTCTGTTACTGGAAGATCAGGAAGACTTCGGCGGCTATCGGCGCGCTGGCCAAACTTCCTGATCAGCAAGATTCT
>JBBPBX010092188.1:0-13786 GCA_038048925.1 Garcialebias charrua
CAAAACAAGCAGTAAGTCCAGCTAAGATTATCTGGCACATTTGTAAGATCTGCCAATGTATAATAGAAATACTACACTCTAAAAACTGCTGGGTTGACAACCCAAAATGTAACCCAGTGCTGGGTCAAATTTGGACCGAGCCAACTCTGGATTGTTTTAACTCAACAGGGTTGGGTTGATGGTTTGACTAAGCAAGCTGGATTAGGGCAGCTACCCAATGATTGGGTTAAATTGACCATTGTTTAAAGTTAAAGTTACCCAAAATTGAGTTGAAACCTAACACAAGGATCTAAAAAAGCTAAGTCTGGTCCTCTGGACATTCAAAAAAAACAAAACAAAACAAAGCAAAAAAAAACAAAAAACCTGTAGAAACGTTTCGTCTTTCGTCCGAAAGACTTCCTCAGTCTGAGAGGCCATCTTTGTGAAAAGAAACCATCCATCATTAAACAGAGGTGGAGGCCTCCGGGTTCAACTGTCCCCCACTTACAATGCTGTTATTGCTAGTATCACTCAGCCCTCTGTGAATAGCAAACAACCATCAGGGTGTTAACGATCCATCGTCAGGCTGATGGTCCTCCTTGATCATGTGAGCAGCTGGTTTCAGGCTGTCATCAGCCAACTGGTTGATCCACTGTGGGAGGGTGCTATTTATAAGACTGAGCTGAATACAGCTTCTCAGACTGAGGAAGTCTTTCGGACGAAAGACGAAACGTTTCTACAGTTTTTTTTTTTTTTTTTGAATGTCCAGAGGACCAGACTTAGCTTTTTTAGATTTTTATACCTGGATTATTGAGCATGCATCAGGGCTAACACAAGGGTTATTTTACCACCATATTTTGCTTAAAAAAATAATTTTTTTTTTTAACTTTAAAATCCACCATATACAAACTGGATTAAAAACAATCATATTACCTCAAAAGTACTTTTATTTCCAAATGATATATACTGTATATGGCAACAGAATTCATATATGAAAGTTTCAAGGCAGACAAGTCAAGAAAGTATACAATTCATTAAAACAGCTCCCTTACTTCAGTTCATTCTTTGATTACAGCTCCAAAAATACACATTTATACACAATAAATACTTTAATGTAAACGGTTTTACAGCAAACACGCAAAAAAATTGCAGCCATTTAACAAGTGACTATATCAGTACTTTAATAAAATGGTAACAGGAAAAACTGTAGGTCAGAACATTTAATTATTCTTTATGAGGAACATTCACCCTTCCATTGCAGCTAATTGGGCCCTCATTAATTTTTATTAGATTTGATTCATGTCCAGGGATTCCATAGATAACAATGTGAAGAAAATCCCAAACTGGGCACATGACATTGTTTAGTTTACATCAAAAACACAAAAAACTTTAAAAAGCCATCAACAGCAGCACCCATAAGAAATGGATGCTCCATAGCAATTTCATTTATGATAACAAAAGCTTGGGAACAACATTGCCTGTCGTCCCCAAGCTTGAGTATGTACAGATACTCTGTTGCTGCATCTTCAAGATCCTCCACCATGTGTGTCCCAACCTGATGGAGGGAAAAGACATAAAGCAAGCCATTAGTGATTTAAAACATAAAGATGAACATTCCCCATTAATAATTTTCTACTGATTCTTGTTTGATACAAAACCTCACTATTGAATATGACTCACCTAGGTTTACGTACAGTCTAAAAAAAGCTAAGTCTGGTCCTCTAGACATTCGAAAAGTTAAAAGTTTTATTTGTAACCTAATGTGTTTGTTTTGTGTTTTAGTGTCAGTGAGGAATAAACTGATGTTCTGATCCATCCAGAACCCAGTCTGACTGGATGATGGGTCCAGCTGACAGCAGGTTCTGGTTCCAGAGGACCTCCTTGTTAGAAAGTCACACAGACCTGAGTTCAGTTTTCTTGTTTCTCCTCAGAGACTCTGAGAGCAGACACGATGCGTTCAGGGACACCTCTGAAGTGTAGGACACTATTGTTTTTATGATGGTTTCACTTCATCAAAGTGAACTCCAGTTCATGTTCAGGTGAGAAGAGATCCTGAAGAAACTGAGTGACATGATTGAATCTGAGGAGATTTCACACCAACTTCACTTTATTAAAGATTGTTCTGATGTTTGAACAATAAAACCTCAGAGCCTCCTCACCTACAGGACTGGACCCAACCAGACCCTGTGGAGCTCCAGCTGTGTCCAGCGGGCCTGTTCTCAGAACCTCCCTCACAGCTGCAGCAGCTGGAAGGAGCTGTAACTGTGAGAAGTTTCAGGCCATGAGGAGAGAGCGTGTTGAAGAGAACAAGCTGGACTGAAGAAACGTGGAGGCTGAAGGAACGACACCTTTGTCTTGGTGTGACTTCAAGAGTCTGTTTCCACGGTTCAGAACCAGGAGACGAGGAGTTTGGACCTTCATGGAGGATCTGATGAAGTGATGAAGGTCCTCTTCATCCTCTTAGGTCCACACAGGAAGTGTGTGTCCATCTTCATGACTTTGGGGCTTCTTGCTGTTGGACTTGGACAGATGACCTCTGCTTCACCCTCCAGTTGCCCTTGGGTGGTGTTGGCTCAGGGCAGCTGGAGGGTTTAGAGCACCAGCTCTTACTTTAGTTCAACTTCTCCTTCTTGTCTCCAGTTTTTGGGACGAGTAGATGTTGTGGTGGTGGACTAGATTACACTTTGTGTGTTCCTCCTCTAATCAAGGCAGGTTGCAGGTTAAAATCCTATTTGCCCAGAGGGCCTGAAAGCGGGCAGGCTGGATGTGGACAGAGAAGGTGGAAGTGGAGCTCGGACCTCCTGGAACATTCTGGATCAACGACAGGAGAAACCCCTGGTGGAGCTTTGATGAAAGTGGATTTTGATGGAAGGAGTCTGAGGTTGTCGGGCACAGATCAGGACCAGAAACATCTGGATCTGGGACCAGAAACATCTGGATCTGGGACCAGAAACATCTGGATCTGGGACCACATTTAACTCTTTGGACCCTCTGATGTGGCTCTTTTACACATTATTTATTTATTTATTTATTTTCCTCTTTATAATGTTTCCATGTGGTGAATAAGTCATATTTGTACAGACGTGCTGTCTGGAAACTTTCTTTTCTCAGCATCATCCAGCTCCTCTCAGCTGCAGCGCCTCTGTGTGACCACATGGGGGCGCTGTAAGAGGACTGCAGCAGTCTGGTTGGTCCTCATCAGTGATGTTCTCCTGCTGGACATGATGGAGGAAACTACCAAGCAGACAGCAGCTTCTTCTTTTCTTGATTCCAGGACAACAAACAGAATCAGCTCCTCCTGTCTCGACACTGAAACATGTTTTTAAAGAGAAGCTGCAGCTCAACACACACGTGTCCTTTTTATAGATTACAGCTGTTTCACTTCACATGTTGTTGTTTCAGAAGGATGTGAAATAAATAAATATATTTTAGTTTTGTGTCTCTGAAGTGAAGGTCAGAAAAGAAGCAGAGGTCCATGAATCATGGAGGTGATGAAGACGAGGAGTCACCAGAATATAGAAGACTTGAAGAATCCAGTCCTGAATGTGACGTTTTACAAACCAGCTGAAGCTTCTGAAGGTTTTATTAACTAGAAACTGTTCAAACATCAGACTTCCTCTGAAGCTGAACACTTCTAGAGAACATTCATTTGAGGTGAAAGTTTCATCGTCAACATTTTAATTTTTGTTCACACTAGTTTAGTGTTTAGTTTGTCTTACCTACTAAAATACATTACGATATATCTTAAAATAATAAAACAGTTGAACTTCACTGATCAAGTGCAGATTTATGTGAAGTTTGATCAATTAAAAATGTAAAGGAAATGTGGACACCTTGTAACAGCTGTTTACACTAACTGTTCAGAGTTATGTGATAAATGTTGACCGACCTCAATCAAAAGAATAATCTGAGTTCTTCAACAATATTCTGTTCCCCTCGCTCCAACAAAGACAAGAATCTGGTCAGTTAAAATCACAATTCAGTAACGTTTATTTTCAGTTTGAATAATGACAATATGAAATTATGGCAAATATGAAATATAATAACAGTGTTATGTCAAAAGGGTAAATATTAAATAGTTTAAGACTTTTAGAAGAGGTGTTATCTAAAATTTAGGACTAAAGTTTTAGCTCTAACGTTAAAATTTAGGTCAACTTTCTCTCAGATTCATGAACTTAAATGACATGTAAGAAAACAGTTGTCACTTGTTGTTCTCATCAGAAGGAAGATGTTTGTCCTACCAGGAGACGTCCATCTCTCATTAGCACAATGGATGTGATGAAGTGAGGCAGGAGGTTCACGTTGTCACTGGAAGAGGGATGTTATTCCTTGAGGGACCACGTCTCTTCCAGCAGGCGGTTGTGCCTCATCACTCACGGGGTGTTTGAGGGTTACCAGGACTTTTCTCCATCTCTCAGCTCACTGGATCGGAGTCCTCATGGACTTCTGGGCTGGCTCAGAGCAAACTCTCCACCAGGACATCCCACTTCTGCCAGCTTCGGACAACTTCTCCCCCTGAGACCGCTCTCCAACTCTGACCTTACGTGTCAGAGAACCAATCAAAATGCAGCTACCAACAGAGTGGGTGTGAACCAGCTGCATGTAATTCATTTTAATGACACCCTCCTCTTAAAATCTCAGAGGGGAACAATAAGTTTGTTTACATGATACAGGCAAGCCTTGTTTCGTATCACACCGTTCTCTTAGAAAATGTAAGTTTGGTTCCTGATCCTGACACATTGAAAACAGTGGGTGACTTCCATCGTTACTACGGCAACTGCAGTTCTGTTATCCCGAGGCCATGCTAGGGTTCTGTCATTTGTTGATACTGAATTCTCTTGGACACTGAATGTCTGTTCCTTGCCAGCAAAGATTAGCACAAAGGGTTATTATTAACACAGAAGGTTAATGATTATAGTCAGTCTGGAGCCAGGGTGGTCCAGGATGTCGACTCATCCTGACTTGGAGATTTAGCCCAGTGGGGGAGAAGCAGTGGTGTAGTCTATGTGATACTCAGGTATATGGAGTATACCCACTAGAAAAGTTTAAGAATTTCAGTATACTCACTTAAAACTGCCCAATGATACATGACATATCATTAGACATGTGTCATTGATACGTTAATCGGCAGCTAAACACTTACGTAACAATCTTATTGAATGCAGCGTTTTGCTTTGATACTGTTTTGTAGATTCTGTAACATGTTTTTAATACAAAGCCAACTGTTGTACAAAGTTTGTTGTCAAATATTAGTATCAGAGAAATTTGGAAATGTTCAATGTGCTTAAAAAATCAAAATAAATGTATGATTACATTGTACTAACCAATGTACTTTGGTTTCTAAGGACAGTATACACACTACAAAAATGTAGACTACACCACTGGGTAGAAGAGATGTGTCTCTGAGGATGTTTTGTCGTTTGAGGGATGTTGGTTGGACGTTACATTCCCCCACTTGCGATTTACAACTTGGGCACCTTGTTGGTGAATCACAACTAACAGCGTCCTTGCTTTAGGAGTATTCCAAAGAGTCACAGTTGATAGTTCCAAAAATAAACAGGAAGTTGAGGGTATTCCACAAACTCCAGCTACAAGTACTTGGGTGTGCACCTGAACGACAACCTCAGCTGGAGCATCAACACCACCAGCCTGATGAAGAAAGCTCATCAGAGACTCTACTTCCTCAGGCGGCTGAGATGGAAGTTCAGTCGTCACCTCCTTCTACAGGGTGCAGTGGAGAGCATCCTGTGCTCCAGCATCATGGAGTGGCATGGAGGCTGCACAGCTGCAGAAAGAAAAGCTTTCAGGATGGGAAGAGAAACATCTTTAGCTTCAGAATAGAAGTCCACTTGTTTTGTTTTTTAACCTTCTTTTAGGTCAAAGTCCAGAAGACCTTTCTCTTCAACACTTGAACTTCTGCTTGGGTTTTGTTTCTAGTTTTATTTTTTACTAACATATTTCTGAAAATGAAAAGGATCAAATAGACGACCCACACAGCTGTTAATGAACACACTGAGATGAGAGACCAGTCTTTCCTCGGTCCTCTGGTTCTGGAGTCCAGGTGTGTCTGTGGAGCTGCTCAGCAGCTGCTGTGAAGGAAATGACAGGTTCTAACATCTGGTCTGTTTCAACTTGAATCTAATGAGTTTTGTTCATGTCAACAATTATCAAGAGTTTAATCATGAAGACAATTTAAATTCTTCTCACCAGAGACGTTCACACGACACATTCCAGAACCAGAACCATCTTCTGTCTTCACTTGACACCTGTACAGACCAGAGTCCTCCGTCCTGAGTGAGGACAGGTGGAGTCTGATGCGTCCTTCTCTGAGGACGTCTCCGTCCCTCTGGACTCGTCCTGCAAACTGTTCATCCTGAGCCTCTGACACCTCAACACCTTCATGGAGCAGATACAGGAGTGACTCTCTGAGAGGAGCTAACAAGCTGCAGTAGATGAACAGGTGTCTCCAGGATGTCTCAGGTGTGGTGGCAAGAAAAATATATTTTACAATATATTTTTCAACAATATATTGCATTTCATAATAATGTAATTTTGGGGTTGTTTGAAAGTATTTGACAAGATTAAGGTTACTGTGGTTTGTATCAGTTGATATGGATTATTAATACCCTATTTTTTTACTGATTTCTATATGATTCTATTTAATATTTTAGGTTCAGCCTTTGCGATTTCCCTTACGCAAGAAAAATATATTTTACAATATATTTTTCAACAATATATTGCATTTCATAATAATGTAATTTTGGGGTTGTTTGAAAGTATTTGACAAGATTAAGGTTACTGTGGTTTGTATCAGTTGATATGGATTATTAATACCCTAAAATTAAATTAAAATTACAGCATGAAATATATATTAAAATATATATTGAAAAATATATGAACACAATATATTGTAATATATGTAATAATATATAAGGAATTGCCGCTTTTAATATATTGAAAAATATATTAGAATATATATCTACACATATATGCCAAAATATAACAAAAAATATATCAAATAATATATTTAAAATATATTGTAAAATATATGAATTTAATATATTTTATGGTATATTAACCAATATATCTAAATATATTTTGCCATATATTGAAAAATATATGAACACAATATATTGTAATATATGTAATAATATATAAGGAATTGCCGCTTTTAATATATTGAAAAATATATTAGAATATATATCTACACATATATGCCAAAATATAACAAAAAATATATCAAATAATATATTTAAAATATATTGTAAAATATATGAATTTAATATATTTTATGGTATATTAACCAATATATCTAAATATATTTTGCCATATATTGAAAAATATATGAACACAATATATTGTAATATATGTAATAATATATAAGGAATTGCCGCTTTTAATATATTGAAAAATATATTAGAATATATATCTACACATATATGCCAAAATATAACAAAAAATATATCAAATAATATATTTAAAATATATTGTAAAATATATGAATTTAATATATTTTATGGTATATTAACTAATATATCTAAATATATTTTGGCATATTTTTTTTACATATGTGGCTATTCTTTATATATTATATAATATATTGCATTATATATTACATTGGTACATTTGTCAATATATTTTAGAATATATATATATATATATATATATATATATATATATATATATATAAATATATATATATATATATATATATATATATTCACACATGCTTTTGAACAGTTAAACATTTTAACAATACACTAAATAACAGGATACAGTATTTAAAATGGAACTTCACTTTTATTCATTTACACAAAAAAAACTTTTTAACAAGTTATTATTATTATTTAAATTATTCAAATTCAATTTAAATAGCATATATTTATTTTAATTACATGTCATTTATGCATATGTAATGAACTAAATTAATCAAAATGCATAACATTTATGCAATTCCTTTCCATTCATACCAACAATCTTAATGAAGCAATCAGTTGTTGTTCTTTCAACATCTTTATTAAACTTCAAATCATATTAAATACACAAAATTATAATATCAAAATTAAAGTTTCACTTGTGCATATTCACAAGACCATAGGTCCCATTTTGGCCATACTTTTCCTAAAATATTACAAGTAAAAAAAATAAAGACTTCACCTTAGTGGATTTTGTAGAAACTTAAGCACCTTTTAGAACAAATCTTTGTAACACTTAACTCCACTGAATCTGGAAACAATTCAAGAAAAAAAATCTGGTTTGAGCTGAGGTAATACAATATGTCCCGCTAAAACATTTTAGAAACCAACCATCTATGAACTTGCATAAGAACTCACCTACACAGCCACATTCACACATCACTTCCTGTTAAGTGCTTCAACATCAAAAGAAAAAAAAAAGAACATTAAACAGGTATTTTCCTGACACACCCTTCAAAAACTATAAGGGATTTAAACAGTCTGTATGATGGAGAAACTGACAAAAAATCAGGTAGCTGTGTATGTGCATTATTGCCAGCCAAATCACTGGGGCAATTTGAGTTTCAGTGTCTGTACTTTTGGTGACAGCTTGGCTGAGTCCAGGTTCATCAGGATTTTCTGGTACACCTCGAATGTACGGGTCAGGCTTTTCGGATAGCTCAAGTTGAGTGCATAGATCAGTCCATAAAGCATCACGCACGCATGGCTGACACTCTGTAGGTTATGGAGGACTTCCACACCTTCCAGCACAACTCCAACATCAGCAAAGTGTCCATTACCTGGACCATCAGGACCACGACCCTCTGCTCGGACAGTGTAGATGCCCATGGTCTTCTCCGCAATGTCTGCCTCAGCCTCTCTGGATTCAATGTCCTGGAATATAAAGAGAGCAGAATGATTGGTTATGTGATCCTAACCTTGACCACTAAAATCTAAGCAGCTCATCCTTAGGCCAAGTGAATGTTCATTTGAAGAAATTTCTTTAAAGCACTGTATATATGTGTTATGTATGTAACATGTATGTATGTATTCTGTATGTATGTAGTATGAATGTATGTAGTACGTATGTATGTAGCATGCATGCATGTATGTAGCATGCACAACACCAACATCAGCAAAGCGTCCATTACCTGGACCATCAGGACCACGACCCTCTGCTCGGACAGTGTAGATGCCCATGGTCTTCTCCGCAATGTCTGCCTCAGCCTCTCTGGATTCAATGTCCTGGAATATAAAGAGAGCAGAATGATTGGTTATGTGATCCTAACCTTGACCACTAAAATCTAAGCAGCTCATCCTTAGGCCAAGTGAATGTTCATTTGAAGAAATTTCTTTAAAGCACTGTATATATGTGTTATGTATGTAACATGTATGTATGTATTCTGTATGTATGTAGTATGAATGTATGTAGTACGTATGTATGTAGCATGCATGTATGTATGTAGCATGCACAACACCAACATCAGCAAAGCGTCCATTACCTGGACCATCAGGACCACGACCCTCTGCTCGGACAGTGTAGATGCCCATGGTCTTCTCCGCAATGTCTGCCTCAGCCTCTCTGGATTCAATGTCCTGGAATATAAAGAGAACAGAATGATTGGCTATGTGATCCTAACCTTGACCACTAAAATCTAAGCAGCTCATCCTTAGGCCAAGTGAATGTTCATTTGAAGAAATTTCTTTAAAGCACTGTATATATGTGTTATGTATGTAACATGTATGTATGTATTCTGTATGTATGTAGTATGAATGTATGTAGTACGTATGTATGTAGCATGCATGTATGTATGTAGCATGCACAACACCAACATCAGCAAAGCGTCCATTACCTGGACCATCAGGACCACGACCCTCTGCTCGGACAGTGTAGATGCCCATGGTCTTCTCCGCAATGTCTGCCTCAGCCTCTCTGGATTCAATGTCCTGGAATATAAAGAGAACAGAATGATTGGCTATGTGATCCTAACCTTGACCACTAAAATCTAAGCAGCTCATCCTTAGGCCAAGTGAATGTTCATTTGAAGAAATTTCTTTAAAGCACTGTATATATGTGTTATGTATGTAACATGTATGTATGTATTCTGTATGTATGTAGTATGAATGTATGTAGTACGTATGTATGTAGCATGCATGTATGTATGTAGCATGCACAACACCAACATCAGCAAAGCGTCCATTACCTGGACCATCAGGACCACGACCCTCTGCTCGGACAGTGTAGATGCCCATGGTCTTCTCCGCAATGTCTGCCTCAGCCTCTCTGGATTCAATGTCCTGGAATATAAAGAGAACAGAATGATTGGCTATGTGATCCTAACCTTGACCACTAAAATCTAAGCAGCTCATCCTTAGGCCAAGTGAATGTTCATTTGAAGAAATTTCTTTAAAGCACTGTATATATGTGTTATGTATGTAACATGTATGTATGTATTCTGTATGTATGTAGTATGAATGTATGTAGTACGTATGTATGTAGCATGCATGTATGTATGTAGCATGCACAACACCAACATCAGCAAAGCGTCCATTACCTGGACCATCAGGACCACGACCCTCTGCTCGGACAGTGTAGATGCCCATGGTCTTCTCCGCAATGTCTGCCTCAGCCTCTCTGGATTCAATGTCCTGGAATATAAAGAGAGCAGAATGATTGGTTATGTGATCCTAACCTTGACCACTAAAATCTAAGCAGCTCATCCTTAGGCCAAGTGAATGTTCATTTGAAGAAATTTCTTTAAAGCACTGTATATATGTGTTATGTATGTAACATGTATGTATGTATTCTGTATGTATGTAGTATGAATGTATGTAGTACGTATGTATGTAGCATGCATGCATGTATGTATGTAGCATGCACAACACCAACATCAGCAAAGCGTCCATTACCTGGACCATCAGGACCACGACCCTCTGCTCGGACAGTGTAGATGCCCATGGTCTTCTCCGCAATGTCTGCCTCAGCCTCTCTGGATTCAATGTCCTGGAATATAAAGAGAACAGAATGATTGGCTATGTGATCCTAACCTTGACCACTAAAATCTAAGCAGCTCATCCTTAGGCCAAGTGAATGTTCATTTGAAGAAATTTCTTTAAAGCACTGTATATATGTGTTATGTATGTAACATGTATGTATGTATTCTGTATGTATGTAGTATGAATGTATGTAGTACGTATGTATGTAGCATGCATGTATGTATGTAGCATGCACAACACCAACATCAGCAAAGCGTCCATTACCTGGACCATCAGGACCACGACCCTCTGCTCGGACAGTGTAGATGCCCATGGTCTTCTCCGCAATGTCTGCCTCAGCCTCTCTGGATTCAAGGTCCTGGAATATAAAGAGAACAGAATGATTGGCTATGTGATCCTAACCTTGACCACTAAAATCTAATCTAAAATCTAAGACTTCCTCACCCTCTCCCTGCGAGATTGTTCTTCCTAGAAAACAAAACCGAGCTGTGATGGTCCACACAGACAAATGGTTTTATGGCATAACTTCACAAACAGGAATTCTTACCCGAATGATGTCCTCCTTCTCAGTCTCCTGAACCTGGTAGAGAATCTTTGACAGCTCCTGATCCGACTCCATTTTCCCTATGATACGTTCATTGTATGCTTCACTCTGAGTGCTCGCCAGCATGGTACAATACTGAACTATGTGTGTGTGTGTGTGAAAAGACACAAACAATTTCAAAATAAAAACAATATGGCAGAACGTTGCGGCAAACTTTCATCCAGCCAGACTTGACTTACTCATGCGACGGTGTTGACGGAGGATTTTAATGAAATCGAATGTGTTGACGCCCAACAACAGCTGATTCTCACATTCTCTGTCATCACTGGCAGTCTGTAAAACAGGAGAAAAAGGGTGTCCAAAAGATCTGTGTGTGTGTGGGCACAAGTCAACTATCAACAAATGTCGACAGACAAACCTTGAGGATTTCTAAGACTTCATCAGCTTTCTTTTGAGAGACAATGGCATCGTCATAGAATAATAAGAATAAGAATGAATTTAATTTATAACGCACTTTTCATTAACAAAAATCTCAAAGTGTTAGAAACGACTGAACTGACGCTGGAGCCAAAAGGCATCGATGTCTCGAGGATGTAAATCTTTTTTCTTCACAGTCATCACATCACCTGTTCCACCAAACTACATAAACAGGAATTAATTAACAATAAAAAAAAATCTGAATAAAAAGGCTGAAGTACTGACTAATGACAAGAACACTACACTTACATTGGCTGTGTAGTGGTCACACATGCTTCCTCTCCTTCACCGTCTTCATCTGAGTGTTCTTCTCGTACTTCTCCAAACTGGTCTTCATCTCCTTCCTGCAAACCAGAAAAATGATTACTTTTATAATTTATTTGGAGCACAAACATCTGTATGTTCCAAAGCTTTTGGGGACAAAATTTGCAATACCTTTTATCACTGAAATTCAAAGTCAGGTGAATCTTATTTTCGACGAGGGTCAGTTCGTTGTGCAGAAAGCTGTTAGAACAAAAAGGAATTTAACATCATGAAAAAAAAAAACTTTACCTTAAAAAAAAAATCTTATCTGACTTTATAGCACAAGGGTTCCAAGAACTTAATAATAATAATAATTTGTCACATTTGTCATCTGTGTATGTTTCCCATACTTGACAGACGAAATTGGTCTTCTGCCTTTAACCCAACCACCACCAGGTGGTGCAGCGAGCAGCGTAGTCGCGCTCGGGGAGCTGGAGAATTAGATGTGCACTCATAGACACCCCAAGGTGTGTAGTGGCCGGGGCCGGGGCGCGAACCCGCGTCCTTCACGTTCCTTAATAAATTCACGCAATGGTCAAATCTTCTGGATTTAAATTGTTTCACTTTGACGTCTTCCAAATCATCGCGTGCACTGTGTGCTCAGCATATTAAAGATGTTACTTTAAATAAAAATCTGTGATTTTGTTGTCCTGTGACATGTTCAAATCTGTTCTGCCATCTTTGTTTTGATTTTTGTGAAAACAAAGTCAAAAGATGCTTCTTGTTTGTTATTTTAAACGTTTTATTTAAAATAAACTGGAGTGCACAGAATAACTTTAAAATATGTTGTTTTACATTAAATGCAGACTAGGTTTCATCATCTATTCTGTGTAAATGTTCTGCTTGTTTTTATCACAAAGTGACTGTAATTACTCTTCGTGGCCGCTATAGAGGCGCTGTTGACGCCCGCTAGCTTAGCCTTTAGCTTAACCGTTAGCTTGCGAGTAGCATCTAACAAAATCGGATTAAAAGCAACTTACGCAAAGAGTTTTAGCCTGTATGTGATACTCACTAGAACCGCGTTCTTTTAAGAGACATACTCAATGTTATTAAACCTGTTGAGACAGGTTCTGTGATTTTTAAACGTTAAAGAAAAATCTCCGTTTGTCTTGTGGTTATGTGTTATGCACTGCGCAAATAAATTATAAATAAATCGAATTTTAGCTCAAAATTCGAATACAGCTCATAGTTTGTAAATGACCACGAAGTAATTACGTTCAAGTTTAAAGAAATTCGGCCGTGTGGTTTATGACCTACAGTACTGTATATTGCTAACAGACACTGAGCTAACAGTGAAGTGGCTAGTTCATAGCTCTGGTTCATAGGCCCTGAGCAGGAGGCTGGACTACGACAGACGGTCCGACCAGAGAAGGCTGCCGTCGGACACATGAGCTGCGACTCACTCGTGTATCTCCTAGCTGCTAAGAAGCAACTGGGGGAAAGAAACCCAGCGTACCCCCACCTTTCTTTTACCTGCGAATCTTTACTTCCACGGCACGCGATTGTCTCGAACGAAAATTTAAAATTATAT